>APFE031309054.1:0-55077 GCA_000404065.3 Pinus taeda | reverse complement strand
GAAGCTAAGACACCATTGTTTCAAGAACCAGAGGAGATGAAGGAGATGCAAGATAATGGAAGTTGGAAGACCGTAGAGAAGAAAAAGAGAGCTACAACACCAATCTTGCCAAGAAAGACAAGGAGCCAAACAATTAAAAATTAAAAATATTATAGGTCCGATAGACCAATTTGGTCTGAGTGGACGGTAACCACCATCATCATCATCATCATCATTCATTCATCACCATTAATGTTAACTTTCAATAAAAAATACTCTTCCAAGTAGATCATTCAATTTGGCCATTGAAATGAAGGTTGGGGTTTCATTTTGGATGAACAGGCCAAAAGTGCCTTGCTTCATTAAATTGCACACCCAAGCTTCATTGCTTGACAAATCTAATTGGTTTTTCAAATTGGTTAGAATGTTTGGTTTACTATTTTTAACACACTTTTACATTGTAACTGTTATATATTTAATAACCGTATATAGTAATATCACTTGATTTCTTATGGCGTAAAGTATCTATTGAGGATAATTTCACTTCTATACATTTTCGCATTGCTCACCCCATATCATCATAGCAATTGTGCTAGAATATATGTAGCAATAACAATGCAGCAAAAAAATCATAGGTTTGTTCATGATTCTCGATCATAGCTTTGTAAAGATATCTCTTATATAGGCGTGTCATGATGTCTCTTTTCAGTAACAGCCCTGGTAAATCCATGTAAACAAGTAAATAAAGGCAAATACATAACCACGGTATGATGGGACACTATTTCCAAGTTGAATGTTGGGCAATATACTAGTGATGGGGATCACTTTTGATTGTTTATGGCTAAGGAAATTGACAAAGGCAATGACTAAGGATTTGGAAAGACAAAATGATATTTTGGCACAATTATTTATGAAAATAATGGAAATTAGGAGAAAAGGGAGGTGAAAGGTCATAGGTTACATGTGAGGAGGAAATTGAAGGAAAACAATGGAAAATGAAGAAAATAGAGGCCTTATTCATAAAAAGGCTTCAAAGGATCAGTTGGTAACCTTTTGTTAGTTCAGTTTTTGAGCTCTCTCATTATCCTCTCTCTCTCTCTCTCTTTCTCATACTCTTGGAGACTTAGAGATTTCTTGGAGCACTCTTGGAGGGGGTGTCATACTTGGATTTTTGGAGAAAGAAGACAAAGGAAGAGCAGGAAAGAGAAAGAGGGCATCAGGATCAACAATTACCTCAAATTTGATAGCAGGTAATGAGTTGTATGTATGTTTCCTTCACTAGTTTTGGCATGCATGACACATGCATTTGGTTTCTTGGTTATGATCGGCCATTGGCATGGAGGATTCTGAATTGCCTAGCCTTGCTATTTCCTGGATAGCCATGGTGATTGTGGGTTTACTTTCATTGTTTATTTTTGGTTGGTTCTCATGTTTCCTTAGCTTGGGTTGAGTTACTAGTTCTCGTAGCCTTGGTTGGACAAACGCTTTGGAGCCCTGTAACAACTTGGGTTGAGTTACTACTCGCATAGCCTTGGTTGGAAAAATGCTCTAGAGCCCTTGGTGGGTTGAGTTACTAGCCTTGGAGCCTTGGTTGGAAAAACGCTCTAGAGCCCTTGGTGGGTTGAGTTACTAGCCTTGGAGCCTTGGTTGGAAAAATGCTCTGGAGCCTAACGACAACTGTGGGTTGAGTTACTAGTCTTGTAACCTTGGTTAGAACAAACGCTCTAGAGCCTTAGATCGCTATGATAGAGACCGATCAGATGATGGTTTTGTGATGTCCAACCATGAGTTGGAATCACTCTTTGATGGGTTGAGGTGGATGGCCTTTGGAAGCACTGGATGAGTTTTGATTAATGTGTTCTATGAGATCCCACATTCATGTTTGGAATATGGCATGAGGGTGGATGGTTGAAGAGAGATTTGGCTCAGCCATTCTATGGTCGGGTGGAACGTGGAAGCCCCATCCTGGGTTTGGATTTTGCATCATTAATGAAATCCATGTGTGGATTTCATCATGTTTTTACTTGTAATTGAATGATCAATGTATATATGACCTAATGGATGGAATGGCAGTTGATGTGTTGAGGCATCAATAGTTCTTAGAGATTCTCAGCTAAGTATGAGACCCCTATGCTTAGAACTGTTAATTACACCTGTATATTACAAATTTGCAATATGTTTGATGAAATGCCTGTCATGGCTAGTAGGGGTCCAGTCAAGGTCTTGAACAAGTATTTGCTTTAGTACTGTCATTTCCATGTCATTTTATTGATCTAAAGAGATGGTTCATTTATGGGCAGTGACCTAGGCTCTGGGCCTTAAAAAGTGTCTCAAATCCCAGAGTTGCTAACATAGCACTGACAATTTTGGTCTCTGGTCGCTGGCAGACAAGCCTGTGAGAGTGACTTTGGGTTGCTGGTTGCACTCATGCCTATAACAAGGGAGCAAATAAGCCTTAAATTTTCCAAAAGATCTATGGGACCCCAAGGCAAGTTGTATAAAGTATTAGATTGGTCCATGAGGGTTTTGTAGCCGATTATTAATTTCTATATGGTGTGTTTCCATCGGTTCCACTTCCTTAACGTGACTTAGGAGGTCGAATCATATCATAGTGGCCTCTCATCACATTTTTTCCCCGGTTGACCGGTTTCTTGGGTAGATGTGGGAGGAGGGCATTACAGAGTGGTATCAGATCATGGTTCACCCCTCAGACTGGATGGGTGATGTGTTGGTCATGCATGCATGTCAGTTGCATGTGTGTCTCTCATCCTTGAATTCCATGTTCTTGTTGCATTTGCATGATGTTGTTCATGGTTGTAGTGATGTCTTCATGTGAAATTTGAGGTTGTTATTGTGGAATGGATTGTTGTGAATGTATGATTGGTTACATGTTGATTTATGTCGCTTACATGTATCATTGTAGTATGCTTGGTTACATTCTTGCATGTTTGTTACACTCTTGTATGCTTGGTTGCATGTATCATTCTTGCAGGTTTGATTTCAAGTATTGTGCATTCATGCTTGGTCATATGTTTTTATGGATATGTGTGGATGATTATGCATCACTTATGCATGTTTATGTTTGTTTGTGGTCAAGTGTATAGTGACGAAATGATGGCGATTGTCATGCATGAGGTTGTGGTGTGTGTTGTTATTGAGATCACACATTGATGATTGGAACCTAACTAGAATGACGGTTGCATAGTCATATGCTTATGTTTTATGTTTCTATATGCTGTCATGATTATGTTATACATGTATCACGTTGATTTTTTTATCTTGTAGACAAGGTATACTCCCCAAGCTCTACTAAGGTATGTTGTTTTATTGTGATTTGGTTTAGCTAACATGATACACCTTGCAGGAAGAAATATCAAATGGCTAGCAAGATGGTTGACTACAAAGACTCTCCCTATGAATCCGAAGAGAAGTATGGTGTTGAGAATTCTTCCAATTTGGCAGTTGCACTAATAAGCTTAAAGGAAGAAATAAGGAGTTGTAAGGCAGATAATGAAAAAATCATTCAGGCACAAGAGAAACAAGCGGAGATAAATGCAATAGTACTTCAAATTTGTTAGATTTGCAGTGACAGGGACCATGTAGGATCAACTATGAGAAGGAGGATAAAACTAATGGGGCATATGGTAGTCAACCTCATGGTGGTCCAGATCAGGTAGAGATGACATAATGATAAATGACAAATTGTTGGACACTCTGGATAGGAGAGGGCATAGACACAAGTATGATTCTATTTTTGAGTCAGATAGGCATCATGATCGTCATCATCATCATCCTTACAAGAGGAGTGATAGGGGATATTTTCCATGTGAGTTTAAGAAAGAAAAGCCACCTACATTTGATGGAGAGATGAAGAAACCAGAGGATGTAGAGGCATGTTTTCCTGGCACGAGGAAATTCTTGAAATTGCATGACTATTTAGAGAACATGAAAGCTATAGTGGCTACATTCAGTCTCAAAGGTAAAGTGGACATTTGGTGGGAAGATGTGAAGAATGTGAAATGTATTCATGAGGAAGATTTGACTTGGAGTGAGATTGAGTGACTATTGAAGAAGAAGTATTTGTCAGAAAGATACTCTGATGATAGGGCGAAGGAATTTTATGAGCTAATGATGGGATCTATAACAGTTGATGAGTACACTAGTAGGTTCTTGGAGTTACTAAGGTATGTGCCTTATCTCACAGAGCAAAATGCCAAGATTCATAGGTTCATTAGTGGGTTTCTAGTTGCATTTAAAGATAGAATTGAGTTTGATGAAACAAGATCATTGGAGGAGGCCATTCATAAGCTAATACATTGCTATGAACAATCGAAGCACATAACTGAGACCAAGCCAGATTGGAGAGGTAATGCAAAGAACAAAGGCAAATGGGATAGAAATAGAGCACCACCTCAAGATAAAGGTAACAAGGAGAATGTCACACCACCTAAGAGGTTCAATGCATTAGACAGAGGAAAGGGATACTGATCTGAGGAACAGAATAAGGAGCCCATGTAGTGTTGGACTTGTGGAGGATATCATCACAGGAGAGACTGTCCAAAATACCAAAGTGGTAGACCTAAGATATACAGTGCACAAGAGGCACAAACTATTGGAGATGTTGGTCAGAGTATTCCATGTATCTATGTAGCACTAGATAACAAACAGGAAGAGTATCATGCATCTATCATTGAAATGGACAGTAATATTTGTGATTAAGTTATTTCTATTTTGATTGACATTGGATCTAATTATAACTATGTTAGTCATGACTTGGTGGATAAGTGTGGTTTGAGTAAGGAATTGCATGCAGAATCTTGGTTAGTGCAGTTGGCTATAGGTACGAAGAAGCGAGTTGATCATTGGGTAAGAGCTTTTGCATTTGACTTGTGTGGTATGCCTACCGCAACACATTTGAATGTATTACCATTGGGTTCATACAATATGTTGTTGGGCATGGATTGGTTGTATCTTCATAGAACGAAGGTGGATTGTTATGATAAATCCATTGAGTGTGTTGATGACAATGGGGAACCAAGAGTCTTATAGGGTAAGAAGAAAGCTACATCAGTTAGGATGGTGACAACTATGTAAGCAAAGCATAGCTACAGGAAAGGGTGTAAGTTATTCGCCAGTGCACATTTATAGTGATAAGGGTAAGCGAGTTGAGGATATAGATGTGTTGAGCAAGTACCCAATTTTACAATAGTTCAAGGATGTATTTCATGAGGACATTACAGAGTTTCCACCTCACAGAGAGGTAGACTTTTCTATTGAGTTAGTGCCAGGTGTAGCTCCAACATCAAAAGCACCTTACAAGATTAGCACACCTGAGTTGGTTGAGTTAAAGTTATAGCTGAAGGAAATGTTGGACAAGGGGTACATCAGGCCGAGTGTATCACCATGGGGACACCAATATTATTTGTGAAGAAGGGAGATGGAACACTCAGATTATGCATTGACTACAGGAAATTGAACAAAGTAACCATCAATAATAGGTATCCATTGTCGAGGATTAATGACTTGTTCGATCAGCTAAAGGAAGCAATAATATTCTTTAAGATTGATCTGAGATCTAGATACCATCAAGTACGCATCAAAGAGGAGGACATTTACAAGACTACATTCAAGACCAGGTACGGGCATTATGAGTTTGTCGTTGTTCCATTTGGCTTAACCAATGCTCCTACATTTATGTGTTTGATGAATAGTGTGTTGTGTCCATATTTGGATAAGTTTGTTATTGTGTTAATTGATGATATACTGGTATATTCTAAAGATGAGGAAGAGCATGTTGAACACTTAGAAACAATGCAAGGTTGTTGAGAGAGCATCAGTTGTATGCTAAGCTCCGCAAGTCTAGTTTCTTTCAGACTTAGGTACACTACTTAGGACATGTTTTCTCCAAGTAGGGAATTGCAGTTCATCCAGAGAAGATAAGGGCCATCATGGAGTGGGTAGGATGTGGATGAGGTGAGATCCTTCATAGGTTTGACAGGCTACAATAGGAGGTTCACTAGGAACTTCTCGCAAATTTCTTATCCTATTACATCATTGCAAAGGAAAGGTAAGAAGTTCCAATAGACAGAGGAGTGTGAGGCTAGCTTTGAATAGCTTAAGCAATTGTTGACGCATGCACTGGTGCTACAAATTGTAGATTCAGACAAAGAGTTTGTGGTATGCACGGATGCTTGTAAGAGAGGACTTGGTGGAGTCCTTATGTAGGATGGACATGTGGTATGTTACAAGTCCTGGAAACTAAATGGGCATGAGTAGAATTACCTGACGCATGATCTTGAGTTAGCAGCGATCATATATGCATTGAAGATGTGGAGACACTATCTTCTTGGTAGGAGGTTTGTACTTATGAGTGATCATATTGGATTGAGGTATTTGGTTGTATAGTTGAATCTGAACGCCAGACAAGCTAAATGGTTGGCTACGATCAATGAGTCTGATTTTCAAATCAAGTTTATCAAAGGTAAAGAGAACAAAGTGGTAGATGCTCTTAGCAGATCGATATAGGTAAATCACTTAGTAGCTATGAGATCCTATGGGACAGATCTATAGGATAGGATCTTGCAGGCAGGTCAACAGGATGTCAAGTATATGGAGATTGTGCACAGGTTGCAGCAAGATGCTGGTACAGGTGTAGGTACATGTACATGTAGTGGTAGAGGTGCAGGTGGTAGTATAGGTACAAGTATGTGTACAGGTACAGGTGCAGGTGCACAGGGTATGGATTATTATCTTACAACAGATGGGTTGGTCAGGTTCAGAGACAAGATATACATATCATAAAACAGTGAGTTCGAGAAGGTGATCTTGAGGGAGTTTCTCGTGAAACCCTATTCAGGTCACCCAGGTTATCAAAAGACATTAACTACAATGAATAAATTTTATTATTGGACGAATTTGAAGAGGGATGTAGCAGAGTTTGTGGCTAGATGTTTTGATTATCAGCGAGTGAAAGCAAAATGTAAACATCCAGGTGGACTAGTAGAACCGATCACGATTCATGAGTGGAAATGGGAGGTCATTTCCATGGACTTCATTACTTATAAAAGGTTGTCCGCTTTAGAGAATGCTGAAATCAAGAAACAGGTGCAGGAGTTGCTCGAGAAAGGGTTCATCATGCCTAGAACATCACCATGTGGGTCACCAATCATTTTGGTTAGAAAGAAAGATGGCTCATGGAGAATGTGCATTGATTACTGAGCACTAAATAAGATAACAATCAAAAATCGTTATCCCATTCCTCGCATAGATGATCTTTTAGATCAATTGAAGGAAGATGTTTATTTCACCAAGCTGGATTTGCACAGTGGATACCATCAGGTCAGAGTTGTAGAGTAAGATGCATGGAAGATTGCTTTCAAAACAAAGGAAGGATTGTATGAATGGCTGGTTATGCCTTTTGGGTTGACCAATGCCCCTGCTACTTTCATGAGATTAATGAATGATGTACTCAGACCTTTTCTTGATGTTTTTGTTATTGTGTATCTGGATGACATTCTGATTTTCAATAAAACGTGGGAAGAACATTTAAAGCATGTTAAACAGACGTTAGATGATTTGAAAAGAGAAAAACTTTATGTTAAACTCTCTAAATGTGAATTTGGCAAAACCTCTCTAAATTATTTGGGTCATATAGTAGGGGGAGGTGAATTGAAAATAGATCCCTCTAAAGTGGCAGTCATCATAAACTAGCCTAAGCCCAAGTTTGCAACAGAAGTGAGAAGCTTCTTAGGAGCAGCACAATATTGGAGGAAGTTCATTTCAAATTTTTCTTCAATTGCAGCTCCCTTACATGCTTTGACAGGAATGAACAAGGTGTTTCAGCGGGGAGGAAAACAGCAGAAAGCCTTCGACACCTTTAAAGAAAATTAGTACAGCCCCTATACTAGCACTGCCAGATCTACAAAGACCATTTAAGATCCAAACTGATGCCAGTGACTATGCCATGGGAGCAGTGTTGACACAACACAATAAACCCATATGTTATCATTCTGAGACTTTTAATCCTGTAGTAGTTAACTATCCTACCTATGATAAAGAGACAGTAATACACACTAATCATCAACCACTTCAATATCTACACTCCCAAACTAAGCTGCAACAATCAAGACATTACAGATGGATGGGTTTTCTACAACAGTTCCATTTAGTCATCAGATATAAAAAGGGCATACATAACAAGGTTGCAGATATGTTATCTAGACCCATTATAAATGCATCTACCATACTTAAGCATAATTCTGTGTTGCATGAAAGCTACATAGAACAATATGCTCAAGACATGGACTTTAAAGATGTGTATGCAACTTTGATTCAAGGCAAAAGAGTGGAAGAATTGGACTATCATGTGAAGGACCGACTCTTATATCATTGTGGGAAACTCTGCATTCCACAAACTGAAAGAGTAAAGATAATTAGGGAAGCCCACACTTCTCTGATATCAGGTCACTTTGGGGTAAGTAAAACAGTTGCATAGCTGCAAAGGTTCTGCTATTGGCCGAGAACGAGTGAGACAGTTTCTAGATATGTAAAGGGGTGTGCTATGTGTGCTAAAGGCAAGCCCAGCAACAGGAAACTAGGCTTATACACTCCCTTGCCAGTTCCTTCTCACCCTTGGGAAATCATTTCCATAGAATTTGTTGGGGGAGTGCCTAAATCTAGGAAAGGTCATGACTACCTATATGTTGTTGTGGATAGGTTCAACAAAATGTGTATTTTAGTACCCTGTAGTAAATAGATTACAGCTGAACAAACTGCAAAATTGTTCTTTGAACATGTATGGGTTCATTTTGGATTACCCACTTCTATTATATTTGATCGAGACACCTGATTTGTGGGGAAGTTTTGGTCATGTCTGTGGGAACTAATGGACACCAAATTAAAGAAAAACATAGCTTTTCATCCACAAATAGATGGCCAAGTAGTTAACAGGATGGTGATCCAGCTACTGAGAGGATATTGCAGCAAACATCCTAAGCTCTGGGATGAGCACTTGTGCTATGTACAACATGCTTACAATAGAGCCAAACACTCTTCTACACATAGATCTCCTTTTGAGACCTGTTTTCGTTTCATACCAAGGTCTCCCTTGGATTTTGTCTTTGGTAAAGATACCAGGGTTGATGGACACAGTGATGTGGACAAGGCAACTAGGTTCATGGAACAGATCCAGGAGATCCATCAAGCAGTACAGGAACAACTGGAAAAGAGCCAGGCCAAGTACAAGGCTAGGCATGATAAGCATCGAATGGAGCATAGTTTCCAAGTTGGAGACCAAGTCTGGCTGTATATCAGCAAGGACAGAATGCAAGGTGAAGGTAAAAAGCTAAAACCTATCAGGTATGGACCCTTCAGGATACTTGAGAAGATTGGTGAGAATGTTTTTCGCCTTGATCTACCAGCTTACATGCACATCTACTTAGTCGTAAATGCAGACTGTTTTAGGTTGTTTGAACCTTCAATGGTTGAGGACCCTGAAGAGTAGAGTCAATTACCTTCTATTGATGACCTACTACCTGAATACCTTAATGAGTTACAGGAAGACACAGTGCTTGACAAGAAGGTGAGGACGACGTGCAGTGGACAGGTGGAAAACCTCAGGATTGGTCTTAAAGGTTCGAAGCCGAGAAGTGCAAAGTGGATTGAGATTGGACAAGTGAGACAGAAGTTTCCTCACTTAGTCGATGCTTGAAGAAAACCAACTTTTGGTGGTCCAAAAGCTTTTCAGTTGGGAGGCCATGATCCGAATCGGATCCATAAACGAATGTCATAGAACCATGACTAAAACAGGTCAAACAAATCCTTAAAGAATCCAAACCATAGTTGAAAACACCCTGAACTAGTGGCCATGGCAGCCGGCGTGGAACAAAGAGGACCTCGGTCAAAGCGCGCTGACCGAGGCCCATGGAGACTGTGTAGGAGGTGAAAATAGCCCTTGGGAGCCCCAGATCGGGAAAAGGAGTTGGTTTTCGATGCGCGTTAGCGCTTAGCGCTAACGCGCATTACTGGGAAAACAGGGCCGAAATGGTAGAGCTTAAGCACTTGGTCACGTTGGGAGCCAGGGGGACAGTGGGTGGAAAAAGGTAAAAAGCACCAACGTACGACAGTGGGACCCACGGCCTAGAAACCGGCGGTTTTGGAGAAAGTGAAGCGATCACAATCAGCGATCGATGCATGGAAGCGAAGGAGAGAGAAAAACCGCTGCGATCGCGTGTTATCGGTCGAGCAAGTCAACTGTGCTCGACGTGCGAATGACGTTGGATCTGGAGGAGCCCAGATCGGATGGCTGAGATTGCGCCCGATAGACAGAGTGGAATTGACAGGGGATTAAGCCGCGATTTAAGAGGATTTGGAATCCGTTGACTGCCACGGTGGAGAAAGCAACGAATCGACAAGCGGGCTAGCGTAGTTCTGATGGAGTCACGTGGCTACTTCCTAAGCATTATGCTGACACCGAACAGGGAATTCCAAGCACACAGGCGACAGGCGAATTGACGCAGGAAGGAGAGGAAACGAACAGACACGGAGGTGGAATGGTAAAAGCCATGAGAAAAGACAGTGAACGGGAGATCAGAAGAGAGATTCAGATCGAAGAGTCCAAGCGGCCAAGAGAGACAGTGAACCCTGAGAGGAGGACTGAGAACAGAGAGCAGTAAAGCCAAGCAGAGGAGACAGAGGGCCGAGTTGACCATAGGCAGCATTGAGCACCAAAGATCTTGAAGAATCAAGCCTTCCCATAGAGGAATCTGTCCAGATTGAGCATCACAGTTGGCTCTTTCCACAGTAGACTGAGAATTGTAGAGAAGGTAGGAAGAATAAGAGTCTGTGTACTCCAAGTGGCTTGGGGAATCCAAGAACCACCCTGCCAAGCAAAATCTGCTTCAGGAGAACTCATAATGAGTCCCTGCATTTGTAACTCTCTGCTTAAAGACACAATAAAACAAGACCACCACTGAAGCTGGACCAGAGACGTAGCCCTAGAGACTAGGGTCAACTCCTTATTAAAAATTGTTTGTGTCTAGTATTGCTTACTGTATTTCTCTACTTTTTTTCCATTCAAAATGTCTGTGTATTGGCAATCTGATCGATCCGTTGTTTCAATCACACAGAACACACACCATCACATGAGTCTGTAATACCTTTGTTTATTAAATCTTCAACTGAGGTCACTCATAGGGTGAGAATCAGATCATAATGTGTCTTCATTTGTTCATAGAAAACCTCCAGGGTCCCAAACTTTAGTTTGTAACTGTCTGAAAGCTCTGCACCTTGTTGATGTTGTATTTCTGGTGTCTTCTATTTCATCTTCCTCTTCTTGTCAATCAGGTTCAAGTCCTGATTGATCATCCTTCCTGCTGTCATTTCCCTCATCCTGGACTGTTTCATCAGTATCTGCCATAATTCTTCAATCTCCGTTTCCAGCACATCCTTGGGCTGTTCCATACTCTACCATTTACTGCTATCTCTTTCTCTCTGTTTCAGTTTGTTGCTGCTGTCTACTAACTCTTCAAACTGTTGTTCATTATCTTCTCTTTGAAGTTGTCAGATTCTATCACTTACTCTTTTTTCACTTATTCTTACTGCCTCCCTTTCATCCTTACCCTCTTTCATGTTTGTCTCTTTCTGCATTGAATCCTAACTTTCCAACATTCTTTCCAGCAATTGAACATCTCTATTCCATGGATTAAATAATTCCACAAAATCTTCCTCTTTCATTTTTATTTGGCTGCTCATCTGTGCCAAATTTTCTCCAGAATCTGCAACTAGACCTACACTCACAAAACAATTATTAAAATAAAAATCATAAGGCTTTTGTGCCTCTTATTCCTTTTGCAACACATCAGTATGCTGCTTTGATTTCTCCTCCTCTATCAACACATTAGTATGCTGATTTAAATTCTCAAAATAATTCATGAGACTATCAGCTAGTCTCTCCTCCATATCATCTGCTTTAATGATGTCTTTCTGCTCTTTCCCACTGTAGTGAACTCCTTCCTCTGCAATCACACTGTCATACTCTGAATTTTCAGGCAAATACTCCAACAATTCAAGTTCTCTGTTACACTTCATAAGTACTTCATCATTACTTATGATTCTTGCATTTATACACAAATTATCAATTTGAAAATTACAGAGTTCAACAATCTCAACTGTTGTTTCACGTATCAGCTCTTCAAACTGAATTTCAACTTCTTCTCTAACAAGAAATAGTTCTTGTCTTGTAACAACTTCAAACATCAATGTTTTACTAAGGTATTTTTATTGTTCAAAGTGCTTTACATCACTCAGAAATATTTCAATGGTCTTCTCTTCAATCTCATCAAGTCCTTCACTTGATTGCTTGATATCCTTCTCCACTGCTTCTTGCTTTTGGCCATCATCATGAGTCAAACTTATTCTACTTTCAGTCCTCGCAACATGCTGAAAAGTAAACTTTTTCCCCAACTGTGTACAAGAATTTACAGATATCAACAAATTATCCTTCTCCACCTTTTTCACCTGCAAACATACACAAATTATCATATTTAAAATCATGTGACTTTTTGGTCTCACTTGAAGTTTCAGTCTTCAAGCCTTCATCTTCACTTAGAACTTCACCTTGTTCTGGTTCACAAAAGGACACTTCCATTTCCAACTCAACTTCTCTAAGTTCTTCCATCAGCCACTTCACTTGCCTCTATTGTAGCCTTCTCTGTAACCTAGACCACTTCACTGGCTTTTTCTTCAAGACCTAACCTAGTCTTTGGTTTTCCTCAAGTATCATCCTCAATACATTGAGTTGTTCTTTTAACTCAATAATCTCTTTGTCAATTTCCTCTTGACTCATCCTCTTTCCATTTACCTTGGCATTCTCTTTCTTCACTTTTCTTCTGTTGTGGCCTTCCTCAGAACCTCTACTATGACTATCAGTAGTCATCTTCTTCTCCATCTCTACGAGTTCCTCACTCACTCACTATGAAATGTACAAGTCTCAGCAACAACATGTTCTCCCTGCTGCATGATACCTCACTAAGCTTCTCTCCTCTGAGCTCAGTCTTTTGGCATCTATCTGGTTCTTTCCTTTGGAATCATATAAGCACTCCATGCTCTAGACTTCAACTCATCTGCTCTTTTGAGAACACAACTGTCCTCTTGTATTTCAAACACAAATGAAATACTAGGTTTTGCCACTCTCTTTTAGAAACCTTTATTGGCTTCCTTCATTGTTGCTCTTCATGCTGCGATGCTTCACTAATTATTGTTACCTGCATTTCAATGATATTTAACCAAAGATCATTCCAAGCTTTTAAAAGCTTGTTGTTCAGCTTCCTTCTAAGAAAACTCTTGTCCTCTCTGTCCAACTTTCAGTTGCATTCTTTAGGTTCACTGTCACTTGTTTTCCAGACTTTAATTTACTTTGTTCTTTAGAACATATACAACTTTCCTTGTGTGCCTGCTTCTATCAATCTTTACTTTGTTTTTAACCTGCAAAACTCAAATCATAGTTAAATAAAACAATACATGTATGACTTCACAAGCAGTCTCCATCCACTCTTCACATTTGAATGAATCTCCATTTTCCTCAAGAAAACAAACATCACAGTCCTTTCTTAATGCTTCTGCAATCCCTTCTTAAGAGTATCACTTACTCTCATCTAATGTCATACCTTCTACTTATCATATTCAAATAACCCGATCTTCCATTTCCTTCATATACATATTTAAAACATAATACATAATTTCCTTATTATGTTCTGATATCAATTGTTTCAACCATTTTGCTTTAACTTAAAAAGAGCTTCAACTTTGTTCTGATACCAAATGATGCCAGCCTAAGCTGACTATACCCACATTATGCAAATAAAATTGCATGTCAATGGTCCCAAGAATTAATCACCTAATCCATGGTGAAAACTTTCACAAATAAAGGTTTAAGGCTTCTTCATTAATCTTCATGCGTAAACGATTTAATAACTAGCCATAGTCTAACCCTTAATTAATCCTTTTGAGCGGAACCTTATAACTCAACCCTTCAACCTTACATATGCATATATCGCATGTACTGTACTAGTATATGTACCAACTAATTATGAAAAATGTCCCAAGTATAAGGTTATGAACAAATTATGGAAGTACTAAGTAAATATTTAACTCATTATAATATAATGAATGTTTTGAGTAGGGGTACTTAATGTAGGTATCACCATCATAATATATAACTAGAATATGTCTTACAAATAAAAGGTAAATACAATGGATTACATAAAATGAAAGGTAAATACAATAGATTATACAAAATAAACTCGAATATAATATATATTGTATAAAAAGGGAATCATAATATCTATATTAATTTGTTACACAAATCAAAAGAAATTATAATATATATATGATATTAACTAAAAATAAAGGGTCATTTTTTTTTTGGATTTGGAGCGATTTGACCTGGTAGCAAAACCCTAGTTCACTGCCTACGCTTTGGCTCCTGCGCCCTAGGTCCACCTACCCTCCAACCCCGAGGCCCTGGGCTTGCTTTCCTGCGCTTTTCAGCTGAGAGCCTGCTATGTGGCTCGTTTGCCACTAGGAGGAGTTCGCGTCCATGGAGGTCCCAGGCTTGCCCCAGGCAACCCCTCCCCCCTCCTCCACCTTCTTCTGCCGAAACCTTTTCTCGACTCTTGGCCGATTTGTCGCAAAAGAAAAGAATGATGCTGCCAAATTCATCAAGAGGCTCGAAGATGTTCTTGAAACATCCCTGCCGCCGGAGACTTCGATTCAAGTTATCTTGTCCTTGGCTGAGAGAGAACTTATCGGTCAATTAACCGGACTATGGCCTTCTCCTTAGTCCACTGAGAACTGGGTCAACAAGAACTAGGCTCCTTTGATCAAGAATAACGTCACATCTTATTTCTTAGGACGAGGGTTTTTTTCTCTTCGAATTCACCTCGAAGGAAGACAAGGATCTAATCTTCCAGAATGGCCCCTATTTCATGCGCCCCCAGGGCCTCTATCTCAACAAATGGACATCGGATTTTGACCCTGCAGTTGACGTTCCTACGGCTGTTTCGGTGTGGGTCAGGATTCCAAATCTCTCAATGCATTGCTAGAACTGGGACTCATTGAAGCACATCGGCAACACCCTTGGGAAATTCATAGACCGGGCAAATAACAAAGATCAATATGACTGTGCCCGAATCTGCGTAGAAGTAGATCTTGAGGTCAGACTCCTAGAAGCCATTAAAATCAAAGTAGGAAGCTGGAATCATTTACAGAAGCTTGATAATGAGTAGTTGCCCTTCACGTGCCGAAAATGCCATGTCTATGGCCACTTCGCTAGGGGATGCCCAACCAATGTTGATGGAAATAAGGGTAAAGAATAAGGTTGGAATCAGGTCAAGTGTGCCAAGAAAACCTAAAAACATGTTGGTACAACCGAAAGAGGCCCTCAGCAACCCCCTGTCAGAATGGAGCAAGAAAATAAATTCGCCCCTCTAAGCTCACAAATAGAGGAATCACAGGAAGCAAATCCAAAAACCAGTCCCCCTCACAAAAGGTACCCCCTCTTCTCCCAAGGGGGGCAGCCTTGCTGAGAATTCCAAAGGAAACACTGTAGAAGTCGAGGAAGTTGAGCAAGAATCTAAAGGCTAGGAGGAAGAAGGCGAAATATGAGAATCACAAGCCTCGATAAGGAGATCCACAAGATGCCACAAAACAGATCGGGAAAAAAGAGAGCTAGAAACTTTCAAAGACATGCTCCAAGGCAGCCAGCCAACTCTTAAGAAGCTATTAGCGACAAAACCTAAGATGGCGATGTTAGTGTCGGTATCTTCATCCCTTCATCAGAGATCAAATCCTCTTGTTGCACTTCATATTTAGGTGTCCCACCCAGTCATTTGCATTCCATTAGGCGCATGGATCATCTGACGGTAGTGGCTTTCCTACAGTTTCCCTCATTGTCATTTACCTGTTGGTTCATGTTTAATCATTAAAAAGCATATACAGTCACCTTTTTATCTTTAAGATTGCGAAGGTCCATTTAGGGTTTCATTGTCTTTTAGGTCTAGGGTTTCATTAGGGTTTCGTCAAAAAATGTTTCAAAGCACCCAATAACCCCCAGCAGGCACATGAGGAGGTTCAGCATCAATAAATTTATCATCAAATGCTCAACAATGTGTCTTTCCTCAAAACTTTGTTGTGAGCAAAAACAAAGAATTTTTGCTTTAATTGTATAAATTTATGTAATTTGATTTCCCCCATATGTAAATGCTTCCCCTGCAACCCTGGTTTCTTTCCTTAGCCCCAGTAGCTCCAATCACCTGCAAAAAAACAAAGCACAGATCATTTGATTCATCACAAAGCTAAAAAGAAGTGAAAAGTCCAAAAACAGAGTTTAAAAATAAACTCAAAATCAAAAACATTATGAAAGTGGGTTTCATGAGCCTAAAATTTAAAAGCTCTTTGTTTATAAGTCATTTATTCAAATTTCATAGCTCATTTGCACTCTTGAGCAAGGCAAAGTGCTTTTGGTGAGCAAGTAAGAAAGTTGGGTGAAAATCGCTCCAAGTCACAGGCACGGTGCATTGGATATGCTGCGCCACGCACACAGCCAGGAAGCCCGAAAATTGCCAAACTTGCTCCAAAATTGCCCAAAACGCATGGATTGCCATCAATACAAGTAGGCTGAGCTTCTCCCATAGTTTTTCATCCAAGATTACTAGTTGTTTCATGGTGGTTGATGCATGATGAATGTTTGAAGATTACCAAAGAAAATTGCTGCCTAGGGTTTTGTCTTGACTGTTTTGTTACCAAGTATCCCCTCATCTCATCACTCCCTTATTTCATTTTTCCCTTGAATTCCCCATTCCCCTAATTCACTTGCCCCTAAATTCACTAATCCCCTCTCCCAAAATCCCAAATGCAAACTTTCAAACCCTAACCCTTACTAAAAAATTCCAAATCATACCCCAAGTCCCCATTTCCCTAACTAAAACCTACCCCAACAGTCCCTAAATCCCTCATTATTTTTCCTCCCCATACAGTCCTTTATATCACCCTTCCCTTGGGAACAAAAAATCAAAACACATCCTCAAGAAAGTTTAGCACATCACAATCCACCTATTTTTTATCAAGGCAGTTCCTAAACGGTTCATTTACTAGCAGTGATGGCATCTGATCCTTCATATGATTATGAAGAGGAGACTCACAGTGACTCACCCACAGAGGTACATGCACCGAGGAGGCCTCATAGAGGTGGCAAACATATTAGAGAAGAACCAACCACCCTTGCTGAATTACAAGCCTGCCCTCTTGCCATCTTTTGTTTTCAACACCAGTCCTGCTATGAGTTTTGTGAGAAGGTTGCTAGCATTCAGTTTCACCATGAGTTGGCCTGCTTATTTCTGTTGCATTTACATGACGGCCAAGCTACTCTAGCTGGTGTCACTTTCACATTAACACTAGAATCCATTTAACTAGCAACCAGCATTCCCAACATCCGAGAACAAGGGAACAAGAGGCAGCAATTTGACCGGCAACATTATGAACCATACATCAAGCCCAACTTTTTGAGACAGCTCAAGAGAGTGTTTCCTTTTCGCTACCTCAAAGATGAATATGCTCCTTTAATGAAATTGATCATGAAGTATTTCAGCTGTGAGGGTCGGTTCTCCCGTTTATATGCTTATCATATCAGGCTGCTCATGCATTTTACCAGGGTAAGGATGATGAACATCCCTTAATTCATGTGTCGAAATATCAAAAGGATGACTACTCTAGTGCAACACAAAACTCCTCAGCAACAGTTCAACAATATTTACCATTTTGCTCTCATCAAGATTATGGTCATCCATCAGCTTGGCTTACAGGGTATCACATGGGAGGACTTCATCTCCCATGAGTTTTTCACAGCCCCTTGGGGACCATCAAAGGCTTTGGATGAGACAAGTGGACCTTCTTATCAGCATGAGGGTCATGAGACACAGGTCGCCAGTATGCCAGTGTTTATCACTTATCAGAAGGGCACCAGGCAGTTGTTCGCAGCAGCAAAGCGAGTGTTACCTCCACCTGGTGTGGAAGGGGCCTCGCTTCCGACATCAGCACCACAGGTTCAGGACAAAGGCAAGAGGCCAATGCAGGATGAGGGGCCTTCAGGTGAGCGGGACTTTATTCTTATTCAGGATGATGATACGAACATGGGCTCGCAAAGCACAAGTCTCAAAGTGATCATCCAAGAGCAGTAGACAGACATCAAGGCCTTGTCCTCAACTTGGAGAGGGCTAAATGGATCACAAAATACTTGGAGTAGAGGAATAAGCAGCTTGAAGATCAGCACACAATCATGGAGTTACAAAACATTAGGGAGAACTGCCAAGCTGCCCAAAGGAGGAGGGTTGAGTTTACTTCACTAGAGCAAGAGATCAATGTCGATCGAGAGTCTTGGCTCGAGAGAGTCAATATCCACTTAGAAAGATAGTTAGAGAAGGCCAACAAGGAGAAAAACTTGTTGAGACACATGGCTTTTCACTACATGGTGAGGAACAAGGTTTGCAAGGCGCGAATAAGGAGTTTAAAGACAAAATTGAAGAAGGCTTCAAAGAGGCAAAAGGAGCATGATCGACTTCAGATTTTGGCTGAGGCTTCCTTGGCCCAAAATATCTATTTATAGAGAAGGCTCAGCCCAAATTTCAAGAAATTTGGGGCATTTTTTGCAATTTGACAAATTTTGGCACAAAAAAAAGGAAATTCTGCCCTATGCGCCACGTCACATGGCGCTCGCTTTTGCTAGGAGGATCCAAATTCAAAAAACTCAGCACTTTTGGATTTGGCATGAAAAATTATGCTTTCTTGTTCATGGCCAAGAAATTTGGGCAGGTTTTGAGCCCTCAAAAAGGTCAAAAACACTCAAAAAATGACCTCACTGCCCCTATTTTGACACACAGGAAGCAAACTTGAGAGATTTGATTTTTGACAGGGAAAATGAAGGCCAAATTGAAAAAATCCACTTGGGTTGGAAAGTAGACAGGAAAACCTTTCCAACAAGCATGCTTGGAGCTAATTTGGACATCGGGAAGGCCTCCAAAAGTGGGTCCAAACAGGTGCAACGCATAGAGAATCAGGCACAGTGCATAGAGGAAAAATTGCCAGTTTGACCAAGTTTTGCTCTGTTTTTCGCCCAGTTTTGGCCAGTTTGACTTTTTAACTTTCTTAATGTCAAATTGTGATGTAATTTCATGTAAATTGATGGATCATGATTTAAATATGTCAAATTTTCACTTGGTTAGATAGATTCATCAGTTAAAAAGTTGTTTGAAACTGAATGAATCAGTTCCCTTGTTTCTAGAGGCATGCTGTTTCATTGCCTGATTTCTAGTTCCTAGTTTAGAATCAGTTGGATCAGCTCCTAAACATGTGAGCTCGACCCCTAGAGGCAAGGATGAGCTATGCTTTTTCTATATTATATATTTTTTCAGTCATTAGCATGGTTGGACTCTTGAGAAAGTAAGGAGCTTCATTGTACACTCATATCAGTGTTTTGGCTAAGGAATTGAGACCAGGGCTTGCAGTACTCTTTGGGATCCCTGTGGCATTTTTTTTGGTACAATGCTTTCTTATGTCTTTGTGAATTTATTCATGTGTTATATGTATCATTTCTCTTTATTTCTTCTCAGCTAAACAAACAAGAGTGTAAGTAGAATACATTGAAATTGCAGTGTTGTACTTGAAGTTTGCTTTAGTTTCTTGATGTTTTCAACTGTTTGGAGAGGATCCATGGTTTCCCTTGCCTTCTTCAACTCCTCCTCTGTCTGATCCATCCATCTCACTTGATTTAGAGTGCCAAATTCAGTTGCCTACCTTGCCCCATTGAGACCCCTACAAGACTGAGCCTCATTCCCTACACCCAAAATCTATCTTTCCTTAGAGCCCACAAAATCATCATTTTATTCAATCAAACTCCTTTACATCTATACCTAGCCTAAGATCAGTCATCAAATCAGTCATCTCAAGCCCTTAGTGATCATAATTCATTGAGATTGACCCGGAGAGAGCCCTCTCCTGTCCTGGTAGGGCTAGCTACCAGGCTGAGCATGGTTTGATGTGGACCTAGAATCTTACTTTTTCAGCTTGAGGTAAATCTAGGCTCTAACAGGTGAGAAAACAGTCCCAAGGCTCCAAGGGAGCCAACCATAAATACAAATGACGAAGATTGTCTCCTGGAACTGTAGAGGTATGGGGAGCAGAATCAAAGAAGAAGTCATCAGAAGTTTAATAAGGACAGAAGCTCCAAACATACCTCTCATCCAGGAAACCAAAATGGAGGAATCCACATTCCTTCAGGTAAGTAAGAAACTCTGGAATAAATGTGAGGCGAAAGCAATCTCAGCCTGAGGGGCTTCCGGTGGGGTGGGCACCCTTTGGAATGCTAACAAATTCTTAGTCATTGCTAAGACCCTCAACTCTCATTGGTTGTTCTTAAAGCTGCAGCATGTAGAAACAAATCAGATTTTTAGTCTCTTTAACGTGTACGTTCCTGTGAAAACTAGGGAAAAAAGGCCTGTTGGGACTCCTTAAGAAACCAAGTAGATCTAATTAATCTCGGGAATATCATCATTGCTGGAGACCTCAACCTCACTCTCTTGTCATCAGACAAGATTGGAGGCAGAGTTGTTCATGATCCAGCTAGGGAATGGGCAGAGGACCTTATGTAGGACTGGGACCAACTGGACATTAAGCCAACCTCAGGCAAGTTCACTTGGACTAATAAAATAATTGGTCCTGGCCACATAACTGCCAGGTTGGACATATTCTTTATTCAAAGCTCTTTTCTTCTTCTTGGATTAGAGGCTAGAGTCCATATTCTCCCTTGCAGTACTTCATATCATAAACCCATCAAGTTGGAACTCATGTTTCAGCTTGATCTTGGACCTATTCCCTTCAGATTTAGCCCCATCTGGGCTAAGGAATCAGACTTCATGCAATTAGTTAAGGGCATTTGGCTGTAGGCGGTCAAAAGCTCCCCCTTTTTCGTCTGGGAAGAGAAGCTCATAAGAGTGAAAAGGGCATTGAAAAGCTGGGTCAAATCTTTGCCCAATTGAGCCAACGAAAGAAAAAATATTCAACGCACTCTGGAAATTCACCATCTTCAAGCTGGAACAACTGACATAACAAAAGAGATTCTAGATAAAGAAACCCTGTTTCGGCAAAACTATCACAAGGCTTGTCTAGCTGAGGAAGAATACTAGAGACTTAAGTCTCGTAGTCTCTGGCTTAAAGCAGGGGATAGGAATTCTTCTTTCTTTCACAAACAAGCTCAGGCCAGGAAATGTACCAATTCCATTTCCGAAATAAAATATGGTTCTATCATTCACAAGGATAATGCAAACATAAAAAAAGCAGCCTCCCTTCATTTTAAAATCCTGTATAGTGAAGATATAATTATGGATCAAAATTCAGAGATGATGGACGTGGTCCTCTCCTTGATTTATGCTTAAATGAATTACCTCCTTGAAGCTAAAGTCACCAAGAATGAAGTCAAGGATGCCCTTTTTTCCATAGACCCAGACAAAGCCCCTGGGCCAGATGGATTCTTAGCGAGATTCCTCCAAATTTGCTGGCCTATTATGGAAAAAGATCTCTACAAAATGGTTCTAAAATCCCAAGTTTGCCAGAAAATTGGGGGCAACACGAACTCTGCTTTTCTTGCTCTCATTCCCAAAGAGAAGGGGGCCAACTCCTTTAACAGATTTTGTTAGGCCCCTATACTACTAGTGTAACCCCTTATTGTTATTATTACAACCCCCTTATTATATTGATGTACCCATGTAGTCCCACATTGTCACTATTGT
Organism: Pinus taeda; assembly: GCA_000404065.3. Classification (NCBI taxonomy): domain Eukaryota; kingdom Viridiplantae; phylum Streptophyta; class Pinopsida; order Pinales; family Pinaceae; genus Pinus; species Pinus taeda. The sequence continues at coordinate 33,262 of APFE031309054.1, read as the reverse complement.
GCCCCATAGGAGCCCACTATTGTTATTATTGTGCCCTTACATTATTATTGTTATGTCGGCTCTGATTACATTATGACCCTTTAGACTCCTATATATAGAAAGGAGGTATTTTCATTTGTATCATCCAAGAATTGTTCATTTATGTAATGTAAAGAAGGTTGTCCCCTCGAAGAGGCTGAATTCTAAGGCGTTGATCTATCTTTTCTATCTTTTCTTGAGCTGGTTACATAACATTTGGTATCAGAGCTTTGAATTCTAGGGTTTCGCTGCTCCAAACAGTTCATCGTGGAATTTTCGCTATAACTGTTTTTCTATGAGGTTTCAGAAGTAAAAAAAAAAAACCCATTTGAGAAGAAATTGCTCTGAATCTTGGGTCCGAATTTCAAAGCCTTTCGCACTATATTTGCGGAGATATGATCTGAGGAAGTTGGTCTTTTTGCAGACTCCTGAATTACATTCCAAACAGGTGACCTGGGGAAAATCATCATAACTTTCTCTCTGAAGATCGGATTGAAATTTCATCAGAAGGTACAGAAAGAGGACGGACTGTAGTTTCTTGTATGCACTTTTTAGATCCAAAGATAGAAACAGTGACTCGTGGTACGTCGTACAAGTTCACTCTACTGAACTAGTCTATAATCAATTCACTGTGGGAGATTTCGCATAACTCTTCCTTGGAGAATCCAATTTGGGTCAGACTTCTACCATTGGAAAGAGGACGCAGAGGGCTACTACAGATCGCAATTTCAGAACTTAAAGATCTAAAAGTACAGAGTTACAGTCATTTCACGATCGTGCTCCTAAAATCAAGAAAAAGAAAGATGAGGAAGTTTGATGGCAAGGATCTGGTAAATTGGATACGTCAGATGGAGCAATATTTTGATCTACATGGTGTACCACTGTTACAAAAGGTATGTATTGCATCTTCATATTTAGAACCGGATCAATTTTTATGGTATAAAGGGCTTTGTTCTCGTAAAATACTTGTTACGTGGTCAATTTTCACGGAGGAAATGATAGCACATTATGAGGATACAAAGAGCAACACCTTCTTTATAACAACACCACAACAATTGGAAAGATTAAAAGGGCTTTGTGACATAGTGGAAAGCAAAATTATGGAAACCAAGAAACATACCCCTCACAACTATAAAGATGGAAGTGTGGTTTCTCCTAGCCTTCCACAACCTACAAGGGTTACACCACAACAATTGGAAGAAAAAAGAGAAAAAGGGCTTTGTTACAATTGTGATAGGAAATGCACTAAAGGTCATAAGTGTGCTGAGAAGAATTATTTTACGTAGAATATGAAGAGGGGGAAGAAAAGGATCAAGAAACATCAAAAGAAGAGGATATATGCCAGGACCCCACCCCAAAGAAGAAATGAATCCGACCATATCTTGTAAAGCATTGGCAAGAATTACCACTCCTCAAACTCTCAAGATAGAAGGACCTATCAAGAAGAGAAAGGTTCAAGAAGTGAAAGATCACATCGGGAAAGAAGAAATGAATCCAACCATATCTTGTAATGCATTGGCTGGAATTACCACTCCTCAAACTATCAAGATAGAAGGACATATCAAGAAGGAAAAGGTTCAAGCAGTGAAAGATCACGTCGAGCATCAACAACAAGTTCTCCAACTTTTAAAGGATAACGCCACTTCGGTGCAAAATTAAATGAAACAACAGGTAGATCAACATCGTAGTGAAAAATGTTTTGATGTAGGTGATTGGGTGTTTTACTGCTACATCTCAAGCAAGCTATTTATGAGAAGGAAATGTTGGCAATATTACACGCACTTAAAAAATGGCGACCTTACCAAATGGGAAGACTCTCCAAAGATGAGGATGTGGAAGCATTGTTTTGTGCTATTTCTATTATCTAACCAGATTGGATAAACGAAGCAAGGGATGAATGGAAGAAGGACGAAGAAGTATGGACACTTATTCAAAAGATGCAAAAGATCCCAATTCAAATAATATTGCCAGAAATTGAAGAGGAAGGAAAAATCATATTGGAACCTGAGCAGTCACAGAAACAGGAACCCGACAGCTACGAAATCGATCAATTTCAGAGTATCTCATCAAGTGGAAAAACTTACCCGTTGAAGATTCGACATGGGAGGACAAGAATTTTATACAGAAGCATCAAGAACTACTCAAGCGTTGAGGACAACGCTATTTGAAGGAGAGGGGCATGTTAGACCCCTATACTACTAGTGTAACCCCTTATTGTTATTAATACAACCCCCTTATTATATTGATGTACCCATGTAGTGCCCATATTGTCACTATTGTGCCCCATAGAAGCCCACTATTGTTATTATTGTGCCCTTACATTATTATTGTTATGTCGGCTCTGATTACATTATGACCCCTTAGACTCCTATATATAGAAAGGAGGTATTTTCATTTGTATCATCCAAGAATTGTTCATTTATGTAATGTGAAGGAGGTGGTCCCCTCGAAGAGGCTGAATTCTAAGGCGCTGATCTATCTTTTCTATATTTTCTTGAGCTGGTTTCATAACAGATTTCGCCTGATTTCGCTCTGCAATATTGGTTACAAATTGATCACCAAATTCATCGCTAATAGATTGAAGCCCATCCTCCCTAAAATCATACCTGAAAACCAAGGAGGCTTCATCTAAGGTAGACAAATTGTGGACAATTTCATTCTGGTCCAAGAGGCAATCCACTCAAGCCTGAGGCGCAATGAAAAATGTATAGTTGTCAAACTTGATTTAGCAAATGCTTTCAATAGAGTTAGGCATAGTTTATGCTGAAAGTCTTACACAAGCTTGGATTTGGAGAGAATTTTATACATTGGATTCGGGCTTGCATCTCAGAGCCTTGGATTTCCCCTTAGTAAATAGCATAGCTGCTGATTTTTTCAAAGACACGAGAGGGCTCAGGCAGGGGTGCCCTCTCTCACCCCTTCTATTTGTTCTTCAAGCCTCTGTCCTCAATTTCAACCTAAATAAAAAAAGGGCAGTTGAGGATATCGCTGGACTCTGTATTGTAAGAGGTGTTAAAAACATAAGTCATACCCTCTTTGTGGATGACACCTTGTTATTGGGAGCAACTTCTGTGTTTATTGCCTCCAGAATTAAAAAAGCTTTGGACGAGTTTTGCATGGTTTTGGGAAGCAGTCTAAACAATGGCAAATGTCATATCTATTGCTGGAACACCACTTCTAGCTTGCTTAACTCCATTTCCTGAACCTTTGGTTTCGCCGCATCCTCAAACTAGACTTCCTTCAAGTACTTGGGCCTCCCGGTTTTCCTCAAAAGAGCCTACAACAGAGATTGGCTCCCCCAATTGGACAAATACAAGAACAAGCTGCTTGCCCGGGGCTTTTCCTAGCTTAACATTGCTGGTAAGTCTGTCCTCATTAAATCTATTCTTGCCAGTCTTCCCTTATTTTAGTTTTCTATCCTTCTTGCTCCCTCTAGTATTCTAAAAAAAATGGAGGAGATCATTCGGAAATTTTTTTGGAAGGGGTGCAAGCAGAATGAGAAAAAGATTTCGCTAGTTAGCTGGGAATCCATCTCCAAATCGCTATTGGAAGGAGGCTTAAATTTCAAAAACCTTGACTATCATAATATTGCAATGGGAGCTAAATTAATCTGGAGAATTATTGCTCCTAATCCTGGCTGGGCACAACTGGCTCTTGGGAAAAAATATTTCAAAGGCTAGCATTCTTACTGCCTTGATCACCCTAGGACGCATCCAAATATGCCCTTTCTGAAGCTTTGCAATAGAGCCTGCTCTCTCATCAACACTCAAGCCTTTTGCGTTCCCGGTAATGGAAAAAGGATCAATCTTTGGACAGACAAAATATTGAACAATGAGCCGCTGGGAGACTGCCATTCGCTTCAAGCACTGCGAAGATGGATGAATGAGGCTAGAATACGTACTCTTTGAGACATTTCAGTTTGGTAGAACTCACGTTGGGCTGGTTGGAATCTTCAAATTCCCCCAGATTTATCTATGGAGCGCGAGATCCTACTTTCCAAGCTCCACGGATTGGCTCCATCGCTGGATCGAAAACGAGACTCAAGAGGATGGGGTATGCTGGCTAGTGGATACACCATTCCTCAAGGTTACGCCAAGCTGTGTGAGCACCCTCACGTTGCCACGAACCCTGAGCCGTGGAAAGGGATTTGGCATTATCCCTCCTTGCCTAAAATTGATTTCTTCAACTGGCTTATATGTCACTCCAAAATCTTGACTGATGAAAATCTTCAGAAGCGTGGTTTCCATGGTCCTTCAAGTTGCAACCTTTGTAAGGTAAATTAGGAAAACGTCATTCATCTGATGCTTGAGTGCACGTTCACTTTGTAGATTTGGACAGAATTGTTGGGAACTTTGAGTTCTAGCTTCGCGTTGCCTTCCTCCATTCCCGAACTTTTTGCTAAATGGATGCAAAGGTATCCTGGACCTCCCCTAAAAAGCAAAATTATCAGAGTTGCTTGATCTGCTCTCCCTAAAATAATTTGTTGGCAGGTTTGGCTTGAGCAAAATAAAAGAATTTTCAGAAACTATGAGCAGGATGCCAAGCTTGTGGTAGTTAAGATTAAATGCCAGCTAAAAGAGTGTCTGAGAGACCATAAAGACGATTTAAATCTCAGCCAACAAGATATAAATTGGGGATCCTATCTCGATCTTTAGTTCCAAAATATTGCAAATAGTATCACCCTCCCCAAAGATTGGCAAATAAGAGTTTCAACAAAAGAATTCCAGGATTGGAATACAAAACAATAGAGATATTCTCTCTTTTTTGATGGGGGTGCAAAGGCTAATCGTAGAAGAGCTGGCGTAGGAGGCGTCGTCTTGAACCCAGATGGCATAAGGATAAACAGTTTCACCTGGGGTTTGGGCATTACTTCTAGCATTCAAGCTAAGGCTTTGGCTCTTTTCCAAGGGCTCAAGTTGTTAAAAGTGTTGAACATCAGGGAGGCTAATGTATTTGGGGACTCTCAAGTCATCATCAACGCTATGATGACACATTCTAAGCCAACAGATCTAAGGCTTGCAAGGTTGATCTTAAGAATAACAGACTTTGGAGACTTTTCCCACAATTTGAATTTCTACCATGTGTTGAGAGCTAATAATAAGGAGGCAGACATTGAAGCCAACAAAGCAGCCCTCCTTACGGCTAGAGCCTTACTCAGAGGCGGACAGGAAACATGGGAACCAATTCCTTAATTTAGATAGCTACCATGTTTTACCGCTTTTTGTTAAATCAATTCGTATGTATTCATAAACTTGGAAAAATATCTGAAATTGACCTTATAGTAGCAGCCAAAAAGAGATGTGAGCTAAGCATAAATGCCATGGCCTTGCATGGTTATGCGGTACTTGTGAAATTAGACTCACCTTTTGTAATCCGATTTTTGGCATTAAGGCCAAGTATCTAATATATCCACTACCCGTTTCTAAAAAAAAAAAAAACCCTTATTATAGGCATTATATAATCAAAAGAAAATATGATAAAAGTTTAAGGGGAAATATAACTCAAACACAATATCTAAAGTAAAGACTTGGTTGTCAACCAAAGGGGTCAACCTCAAATGAATTAACCCAATTATTTTAAATACATTTCATGAGTCATTATATATATACAACTTAATGCAAAGAAAGCAGGGGGACTAAAAGTTAGAAAGGATAACGAGGTGACAACTAGTGGAGAAGGGTTGAGAAGGCTATATGCATGAACGATGGAGAGACAAGGGCGGTAAAGAGAGAAAGGACCTGGTGTGTGTATAAATAGAGGAAGGGGGTTCTTGAAAAAGAGAGTTGTTTTGATTTTTACACAGACAGTATAAATTCTAACAGAGTCACAGATAAAGAGGGAGGGAGATTGGGCTTGATTGCTCTTGGACTTTTGGGCACGGGGGCCAAGAGATCTCCATTTGAAGTCTTCTATATATGGGGACCGTATAGGTAGACGCCAAACAGGATGGGAGGAAAAAACGACGGTTTGGTAATGGGAGCGAAAGCCACAGCGGGTCAGAAACATATTCAAACAAAGAGTTCCAGGTAAGTACTCACTAGGAAATTGATAAATTATGCTTTAGAATATTACTGTCTGGATTGAAAAATTTAGGGTACAATTTTAGATTAATTGTTACAAATGGATTTCATGTGGGTAGCGATAATTCCATTCCTTCCTCCCAACTACCCGGGATAACCCTAACTGACTTCAAGTTTTCTTACATATAATATGTTTGATAAATGTTTTTAATATTTTTACAAAATATAAACAAATACATAACTTAGCTAAATATTTTATTGTTATTAGCTTCCCCTTATTTTGCATATGATAGTGGTGATTTTGGTTGCTCTGTGTCCATAGGTACCTTTAACTAGTAAATTCCTAATTCTCCTTTTGCCTCAAACATAGAAGTAAGATTCCTTATTTTAATATATTAGATTAATATTTACTAGTGTATGCAACATACCATATAATTCACTAGAGGATTTGACAACTATGAAGAACTTCATTTTTAAAAAATGTTGTTGAGGTTTATAGTTGGAAACCCACTAACCCATGTGTCAGTTGTTATGTCTAAGCTTCTTTGGAGATGGAAGAAATATATATTGAAGTAAAAACAATTTTCCTTGTTGATTTGAGTGATCAAGGTTTAGAACATGTTATCTAGTAAAGAGATTGTACCCAACATTGATTTAATTACCATCGTTTAGTCCTTGAATACTTTAAGGTGTTCAATATGAGCATTTTTGGTTACAAGGATGCTTTGTAAGAGAGTGCATGTCACTGCCTTATTGTTAGAGGTTTGCCTAGGACTCCAAGCATAGGCCGCTATTATGATTCCTCCCAAATCAACCTCTCCCCTTCTACCCTTGGTGCTTGAAGTTTAATAATTATTAGTTTGAATATATATTATATATCTTATATATATATATTTAATAATAAGAACTGAGTATAATTTTGTATTAAAGTAGGCCTAAGCATAAAACTCATATATCGTACATGGCAACTGAGTACATCATGTTTAGGCATTCGATGTTGTTGACCTCCTTCGATCGCTTATAGCAGTGCCAAAAACAATCAAATGTAAAACAAAATTTACAATTCATCAAGATGGTTGTAACCAGTTATGTGGATGATGATCCTTGAAGGCATTTTTTTCTTCATAATTTGCCTGTTAGATCTTCTCCATATGTGTTTTCATCTCATCCAGATGAGAGTGTAATCCATTCACTTCAATCCTTAGTATGTGGATGTAAGACTGAAGGGATTACATTCCTTGCATGATGGGGGAGATTTCTTGATGAACTGTATTGGAAAAATTATCATTGTGTTGATCCTTGGGGCCATAACCTTCTCAGAAGTAGTTGTCAATTATAGGAAGTAAGCAGAGAAAACACACAATATGGTATCCGAGACTGTCTCAACCCTATGAATGTTAATGTTGAGGTTCAATGGAGATAAATTCAATATCACCTCACCATCATGCATAAAACTAAGAAAAAATAACATAACCTCAAAAGGGCCATATTAGTTATATTGCCAATTTTTCTAAGGAGAAGGGGATTATTGTTTGATGCAAGGGGGACTGACAGAAAGAATAGAGCCACCAAAGTTAGTTGCTAGTCAAACATGGAACCCAAAGAGGCATAGGTCAAACCACATACGGAGAGAGTGGAAGCTAAGAGGAAGCGTAAACAAACCAGGAGACTAAAATAAGCAAACCCACAACTAACAACCTCAAAACGCGAGAGGGCTTGTAGTTAGTCCAGCCATGTTTTAACACCCCATGCAACTTAAAATAAGTTGATAAATTGAGAATGATTATTGGGTCATCTAAAGACTTGTGCAAATTATTATAGGCCTTGATGCCCCTCACCCCACCCCCCGCCCCCCCCCCCCCCCCCCCCACAAGATTTAAGCATCTTGTAGAGTGTGACCCAGGTAAGGCCCAGTTTTCCACAAAGGCTTATATAATACAACCCAGAGAGAAAATCCACAGAGAAACAAGACTTTGAGAATCCCAAGAGCATGATTTTGTGCATACAAAAATATATGAGCTAAAAAAAAAAAAAAACTAGGTGGATTAGAGAGGAATATTTACCTCTATAACAAGCTTTAAGATCCTTTGGATTATTAAAAATGCACATTGGACAAATCACATGGAACTTTAAGGGAGAGGGACCCTTTGGGTCTATCTTTGAGAGTGTCGATTTTTCAAGACTTTCTAATATGATAATTACTTTCCAATGATTCTTTATCAATTCATCTTATAACGCATTCATCATTAAGTAATTATACAAGAAAATATTCAACAATAATCAATAATGACAGTAGGATCAGGAAGCGACAACCAAAGACAAGAGATACAAATTTTTATCCTGGGAAAACACTCTTATAGGGAAAAACCCAACAACCTTTTCTTAGAGAAATTATCCAATTCATTAAGAGATATAATCTAATATTTCTAGTCAAAATAAATTCAAACAAACCAGCAACAAAGCCCAAGTCATGCTTGGTCAAACTGAGAAATTTCGGCCTCCTAAACTTTCCTTAGAAACTTTGGTCTACTGCCCAACGAAATGCCAAAAAATATGGTCCTTTTCCCAAAAACCGTCCTTCTAAACTCCCACGTGTGAAAAAAAGATGAGAATGAGTGATATGAACTGGTGTCAAGAGGAGGATGACAAATTGCCTTTATACAATGATATAATGTGCCCAAATAGGTGTGCCTTTTGGGGCTGACCAACTTGAACTTCTTGAAGCCGAGCTTAAGCAAATTAATTGAATTCAAATCTTAAATTTGGTTTTCCCTCCATTTTAAATTTATTTCATGGTCTACTTGGAGTAGTTGGGAATACTGACCACAATTACCCCAAAATTCAACACTCCCTCTTAGCTAGGGAGGTATTCTCTTTGACTTCTTCAGATGATCTCTTGTTAAAAAAATCTTTGTTCTAAGAAAAGGTTGAATGATCCATCTATGTTGATGAATCCATCCACCTGATGTTCTATACCATAACCACATGGAAAGCATCCTGCATCAACATCATGCAAAGGAATCTAGTCACCCACTAGACACATCCCCTTTGCAAAATGGATCTAGTCACCCACTAGCCAAAGGCCTTCTAGGGCCCCGTTGACCAAAACCTTTTGGCCTTCTAGGGTCAAGACTAGTACTTGTTTCACCAATCCACTAAGTCATTATTTGGAATCAAACACCCCCTGACACATGGCGAAGCCCTGGGCCCATTTACTATCCCTACATGCACATGCTATTGAATGATAAATCACTTGCCTGATGCTATAGCCACTCACTCAATCCACTAGTCAAACAAACATTGAAAATATGGTCAGGTAACCCCCACCATGCCTTTATGCTCACCGGGCCAATGTCCTTAACCACATTACATGGCTCCTGACCATTACCCATGACCAGTCAATCTTAACCTAGGGAGTGTCTCTGCCCCTTGATGATACAACATCAACACTCCCTTTAACCAATGGAAGCATTTTCAACCACTCCAAGCTTATCCCTTAAGTACACAAACTTCATCCTAAGATATATGCTTTGTGATAATGTCAGCAATCCTGATCGTTTGTAAAAATGCATTTGAGCCTCACTACTCCTGTCTATACCATATCCCGGTACTTGATCTCGTCGTGCTTCGACTTGTCATCATGGTCATCTCGAACATCTAATAAAATAATCCTGCTAATAGCTTCCGACAACACACTACTTTACAACTTGCTAAACAAGCTTCCATACATTATGCTTTAGTAGCGTTGTCAACTTCCTACTCATCATAGCAGATCCCAAGTTTAATCATCATCCTAATATGATGTACGTCTCTTCAACACTCTCTACCCAATTTGAATTTGTATATCCAAACAACTTTATGATATGAAACATACCCCAATCCACTGTACCATGTTGGTACCTCAACATACGATGCACCACAATTTCTTTCTGGTCACCCTCAGATCCTGGTTGCTCCCTCTGCCACTCAAATTCTCCAAATTGGTAACCATGTGATTGGCCATGGGTTGGATGCCCATCGTCCCAAATCTTTGAAATATCATGACAGTATGCTTCCTTTAACAAACAAATATCTCACCCAACTTCTTCCACACTTCTAGTTCCAAGAAGTAATGTATCTAATCAAGATCCTTCTTATAGAACTCAAAGGTCAAATCCCGCTCACATTGAACAGGTTTTGAATGCTTCCTCTATCATGGAGGCAAATCCTCCTACCACTGCTACTCTATTTGTCACGTGAGCCCTTTATCTCCCATAAAAACAAGTCATATGATAATAAGATCAACTAAGACTCACCAAATATCCATTCATTCGAGAACATCGTGCTCGAGGTTTGTAGGAACCCTTCTTTAGTTTTCAAACATGAGATGCCCTCTCATGTACCTCAAATCCCCGAGGTAGCTCTATTTACACTTCTTCTTCCTCAATTACTCCAGTGAGGAAAGCAATCTCCACCATCCACGTACTGTAATTTCCAACCCATAATAGAAGAAACACAATAATCATTCTAATATATGTGTACGTGACAATTGGAGAAAATTTCTCCTTATAGACGTCTATGTATTTCTAGGAGAATCCTCATGAATCTTGCTTTGTACTTCACTATGTTTCCATCTATCACATACTTAATCTTGTAGATCCACTTTGAAGTCACCACTGACTTCTTTTCGGCACAATTTCCTTTATCATGGCATTCTTCAAACTTGTTGCCTTGCCTATTCCCTCTAAATTGGAAGCTCTTCCAATCATCAAGAACGATGTCAGTACAATTTCTCCCTCTTAAACACAAATCAGTAATCCTGGGAGAATCCTCTTGTCACAAACTTTGCTTCTTTCTTCCCAATGCTTTCATCTATTGCTAGAGCCTTGGAAGCGTTCACGATGTGCATGAAATCACTGTTATGAGGTCATGGAAGAAATGATTATAACCAAGCAACAAATATAAGGAAAAGATGCTAACTAATAGTAAAACAATAAAAATCAAGGAAGAGAGATATAAAGTACTTATCTTTGATGATTGCAGGGAATTGTCAACTCCCTCTTGATCCTTCTTGAAGAAATGAAAACCATTCACAAACTCGTCATCCTCATCCTCATCATTAACATGCCACTTTCCTTTCCTTCCTTGCATGAGCTAGGGTTTCTTCTTTCAGTGGAAACATTGATCTAGGCCTAGCTTTAGGGTTTTATCCACAAACCTTATGGCTTTCTTATCCAATACTTCTAGTCTTCTAGAGTTTACAAACCCTATATTTCCAATTTTTCATCTACACCTTTCGTAAGTCCAATAGACTTTGTCATATGCAAATTTTTGCTATCATCATGGAGCTAATCATTGTCCCTTAAACAAAATTCGACATCATTACAAAATGCCATCATATCATATCGAACTAGACCTCGTACAAGATTCAACAGTATTTTGAAGTTGCCCAAACAAGCTTAAACGTGAGCCCTTTGACTAAGCTTAAACTTGACCCTGCAAGTCATCTTTCCAAAGTTTAGCCCCATAAACAATCTGGGTTCCTCATTTACAATAAGATTTTCACCTGTTCAGACCTCCAAAGTTCAAAATGGTAAGAATTATTTTACGAACTAAAGATTAGCTTCCTCTGGTTCTAGCTTCATAGGTAAATAGTCAAGCTCCAGACTTTCCTTTACAAAATCATTATCAACAACTTATGTCCACAGATTTTGTAGAGTAAAGGTTTTGGCCCTCTTCTAAACAAAAATATTTAGCAGTTCTTCTTTTCAGTCATATCATGTCAAAAGTAGACTTAATAACTTCAATTTAGATCATATGTTATGATTGAATCATTCAAACTATAGATTGAATCACCAATTATAATGAAAATTGTCCATATTCAAGAGTTTGACTTCATGAACTGTAGGTTTATTCTCCAGATATGAAAAAAAAACCGGATCACAAAAAAGTCCTTAGTCTTTCCTTGGAAGTAGGCCTAAACAAGCTCTTAGTAGTCTAGACATTCAACCTGCCTTGACGCTCCTTAAAGTTATATATGAGAAATCTTCAAATGATCTATTAAGATTACAACATGCAACAATTAGAAGATGTAATCCAAAAATGTCATCTATTGCTATCAATATGGAATTGTTATTCATCCTTGAAGCTAAAGGCAATCAATGGTGGAATAATTTCCATCAACAATTATGCAAAAGAATTATAGTCCTCTTAGATTATTTTAACTTGCACCATCACTCTTTAAGAATAATATATATCATCACCATTCGTAAGTAGCTATAGATTGATGGAATCCAAAATAAATTTCAAAACTTATTCCCCCCAAGGATCCTCGTGGCCATCTTCTAAGGCTTTTTGGCCTTTGCTCAATCAATCCCTAGGCCTTCTTGAGGTCAATTTTGAGTCTCTCACCCCCCCTGCCACAATCTTCTAGGGCTTCGGCCCTCATGAAGAATAATGTGTTTTGGTAGCTCTTCGTCATAGGCAAGGCCTAGGAGGATACTTGTCTTCCTTCACAAGGATGATTGCTATAAGCTCAAGGCAAATTCAACCATGCAAACTCAACCATGTTTTCATAAGACTTCTTTATGATCTAAAGTTAACACATAACACCAAGGTCCCTTTGTCTTCCATTATGAGGGAGATAAATGAGTTGTTGGGTAACCTTCTTTAAGACACACATTTCAAAATTTGGTTGCTCTTGACCTTCACTCTGAAACAATGTTTATTTTTCAAGCCTTTTTAATCCAATAATTACTTTCCAATCATTCTTTATCAATTCATCTTATAACACATTCATCATTAAGTAATTATACAATAAAATATTCAACAATAAATAATAATGACATTAGGATCATGAAGAGACAACCAAAGACAAGAGACACATTTTTTTACAGTGGGAAAACCCTATTCTAGGGAAAAACCCAACAACCTTTTCTTCGAGAAATTATTCAATTCAACAAGAGATACAATTTGATCTTTCTATTCAAAATAAAGTCAAATAGAACAACAATAAAACCCATGTCAAACCTGGTTAAACTAAGAAACTTCAGCCTCCTGAAATTTCAGTCTCTTGAAATTTCAGCCTCTTGAGGTTTCAACCTCCTAAACCTTCCTTAGGAGCTTTTATTTGCTACCCAACGAAATGCCCTGAAATTTGGTCCTTTGCCAAGAAATCATCTTTTAAACTCCCATGTGTGAACAAAAGATGAGTATGAGTGACCCAAATTGGTGCCAAGAGAGGGAGGATGAATTGCTTTTATATAGTGATCTAATGTGCCTGAATAGGTGTGTCTTTTGGGGTTGGCTAGCATGAACTTCTTGGAGCCGGCCTTAAACAAATTAATTTAATTAAAATCTTAAAATTTATTTTTCCCTCCATTTTAAATTTCTTTCATGACCGACTTGGAGTAGATGGGAATACCGATTGCAGCTACCCCAAAATTCAACAAAAAAACTAGAACTCCTTTGGGGAGAGTAGAGCCTAGATTAGCCATTTCATCTACAACTGAATTATTCACCCTTAGTACATGGTAACATTGATTTTTGGGGATGAGACAGAATAATTTGAGGGCCCTTTTGATTATCTGAGCTAGCTTGAGATCACGGGGGAGAGATCTATTTAAGATTTTAGAGAGAATAATGTAACACACCCCCTTAGAAACCTAACCCAAGAAAGTGGTTACTAGGTTTACCTGACTCCTAGAGAAAAATTATGAGAATGGGGTCAAAAGTCTTTGACAAATATATAATCCATTGATTCCTTTCTTCATGCCATCCACAACCAACCATCTCTTTGTCCAACATATATTGGGAGATTGCTTAATTTCAACAATCAAACCCCTCCCTTTGGCCCAAAAAAAAAACAAACTAGTTTAAAAAAAGAGAGGGTGCTCTTATCACCAAGAATTGAGTTTCAAAACCCACAAGAATTGACCATAACTTTTTTGTTCCTCTTTGAGATTCCCAAACTTGTTAATATACCAACCTTCAAATGCACTTCATGTAATATGATGTCATAACTCACCAAACTGTTGTTTTAGTGATATCTACCATATCCAACATTAACTTGTAACTTTATGAACTCTGACTATTTACATACCAATTATATAAGTTATTAGGAAATTGATTCTCAAGTACTATGAAATTGTTTAAATCATGGATAATACAATGAGTCATGCAATCCAAATCAATAGGACCATTGACATACATATATACTTGCCAATCATGTGTTACAAACAAGCACAATGCTTGGCAATGCTTTAAAAATGATTGTTGGAAATATTGGGCATAAACTACTAAAGCTAGTATGATAAGGGGTTGGGAAATGAATATAGTTTGTACTTAAAAACATTATCATTTGTGACCACAATAGTGTGTATGTCTATTATTTTAGAATAATCTATAAATGAAATTGGTGGCAACTTCAGGTAACAAGGTCTAGGCATCACATAATCTATTGGTCAATGCCTTTAAACTATGACATTAAAAGCATGTTTCCTCCATATTTATATCTCCTCACACATTAGTTTGTTTATGGTGTTTTTAAGATTGCAATATCAACCAATAGTTTTTCCATCCTAGTTGCATGCTTTAAGTTACAAGGCCACCTTGTTTTTAGGGGCATGTATATTCTTTTGTCTCGTAGTAATCTACAACTAACAATTTTGATTAAAATAGCTCCAATTAAAATGTTATTGTAACAATACCATTTACTATACCAATCAACAAAACTACTTACTGAGACCACACACATACACACACACATATAATGCAAGAGTTAGCCATATACCGCCCAAAATTATAACTCTCTTCTCAAACGTGATACTGTGTTCTCCTGCATTGGGTTTAAATTCACCCTTTTCCCAACTGTTATTTTTCCAGGTACCCAAAACAAAATTCCTCTTGTTGGCATCAAGATCTAGTTTATTTTCATCAAATTGAAATGACCTCACCAATCAAATGATCATTGTGTTTTGGAAGACATTAGAACCATTCTCAACACAAAATCACTGGAAGGTTAGATTTATATAGGAAAATAGGCATATTTGTCCAAAAAATTACATTTCGAATATAGGGCATTTTACTCATATACCTCTTCCAACCACTTCGTGAAGGTTGGAAGACAACTACATAAAATTCCCAATCACATTCCCATAAATAAGGCAAGCATGTTGTAAAATTCCATGAATATGGTGAAGAAAAGACCTTGAAGGATGTTAGAAAGAACCATCTAAGATAACATTTGGTAGTGTCAATTAATGAACTATTTCTTGGCACATGTAATAAGCATTGGATATGAGGAGTGATCTTAAAGCCTTGAAGAGCCTGCATAGCTACAAATGTTTGCATTTCATCTCCAACATGGAAATACATTCGAGCAATCGTAGCTATGGCATTGAGATAATTTAGGCTACTCTTCAATAGCATTCCAATAATATGTTATGTACACGTAAAGGTAATACTAATGGCAAGCAAGGTGAAGGGGCCATAATTGAGTGAGTTAGTAAAACAATTTGACTGACACCCTAGTTCATTGAAAAATTGAATGTTGAACAATAAACTAGTGCAAATGTCAATTTGACTCTTGCATTTTATTTAAAGGGTTAAGACTTCAAAATATAATTTATAGTAGAAAGCAAGGCAAAAAGATAAAGATGGTTTTATAAACAACTAAAGAATTCATCTCAAATACCAACAATACACATTAACGAGTTGTTTGCAGAATTATCCAATGAAAGTTAAGGAAAACGCATATCAATCTTTTAGTTAGAGATAAAGAGATTTAAAACCTAAATAAAGAACCAAAGTACAAAGCATTAGGGCCTCAGGTGAGATGGCATTGATCAAGAAAGCTACCTCATTTAGAGACAAGCTCATGATATTGGCAAATGTATATTTTGGCACACTAATTAGTTTGCATACATTTAGAGCTACAATGATGGAGTTTAGTCGACAAAGTAAGGGGGGGATTCGAACCAGATCAACCAACATAAATCACAGCTCATCTGATGCATCTAGTGGCAAGAATAATATACACCAATAATAATGCCCCTGTGTCAAACAAACGTCCAACAACCTGCTTTAATGTGAAGGAAATTTAGGAGCATACCACAACTTTAGTTTGTTGTGATAACTGGATTTAACTACATGAATTTTATTGTCTCTAACTAATCCATCCTTCCCATATCTTCCTTTCTTCTGCATCCTAGTGAGACGAAGAGAGTGTAGCACACAAAGGTTTGATAACTTTGATCCTTTTGAATTACACACTCATGAAACTACTAGCTTTGCCACCATATAAATTTAACTCACAACTTATTTGATTAAAATTTAATACATGTCATGTCCTACTAACCTACTGATGCTACAATACTTTCACTTGAGAGTAGGACTGAAACTAATCATATAGATATGATTATAAATTCTTATTGCGGTTCCTATCAACATCTTGTGAATCCATATCAATTACTCTTTAATTTATATATATACATAATTCCTAAATATGTATGGTTACAATGCAAGTGTTGAGTGAAGGTGCAATATAAGAAAGATGAGTAAGAACTCCATTAAACTATTAATTAATACTTTAAGTGCCAAGGGTTGAACCTTAGATCAATTTAATTTTAAAGGCAGGTAACATGACACAAAAACCTTCAACAATGAGTAAATAGCACCACATTTATAAGCCTAATAATTATTGTAGTTTGTATTTTCGAGTGATCATTAAGAACTCATGAAATCTATGAAACACACTATTCATGCACATTTAACCTTATAGATGCATGAGCAAGATTGCAGAGGAGCATGAAGACATTATGGCTCCAACAAACATAAACAAATTTATTACTCAATATCGTTAGGCGAATACTCATATTATAAACATGCATCACAACAATGCAATGGTATATAAGGCATAAGTAATACTTATCTTTTAATGTCAGAACTACAAACTAAGATGGGGACTCTGAATTTCCACCCAACCATAGACGAGCTGCAACTAAATTCACTTGTAGCTGTCACCCCCGAGCTGGATTCCAAAGGATGCGTGAGGGACTTGCTTGTGGGATGAGATTCCAGAGGATAATCCTCTCCATCTCCAGCTAAACCACCATAATCAAATTACTCAAGCTCATATCTAGTTTTAGGAGTTTCAGAAGCCTCCCAAGCTCTCCACAGATTGTCCAACAAGCCTGTTTTTGCTCAGATCCAATATAACTAATTCCTAAAGCTCACCTACATCACTTGGAATTGAACTACTGCCCCTCCAATATTGAATTGTCCTCCTTTTCACACATAATGTCAGGTAGATTGTAGTTAATAACTTGTGGTGCCAGAGTTCCTCATCTTGTTTTGAAAGTGTGAGAGCCAGACATTAAGAGAAAGACCTTGAATTAGTAAGAGGAAGAGTAAAAAAATGCCCTTATACTTTGCTCCCCCCCTCACTTAATAACATGGGATTCTCCAAGAAGGCGAAGGAGGTCCCCAGTCATTCGAGTTGCCCTCCCCTCTCTATTTCATTTGATTCCACTTCCCTAGTGGTTATTTTCGAGTCTAGCCTGATTCTTTTTTTACCAATCCCCACTGCTCCAACTGTCTTTTGTCCCTTGATTTTTCTGTTTGTTAGCCTTGTCATCTTTAATTTGTTTTTGTGTGGTTGCCAAGTCTTGTAGGCCAATCACCACGATGCTAATTAACCCTTTGCCCTTTGCTTGGCACCTGTCAGCCTCCATGGCTGCCACCAAACAAATCCACATCCCATGCAGTTTTCCCCCTCCAACTCAGCTCTGGAATCCGTGTCCCAAACTCAACCCATTTAATTTAATTAAATTTACAATGCTTAAAATAAATGAGAAATGTAACTCAAGTTATTACAAATGAGAAGTAGATCTCCAATTACGATGATCTCTTGAATTTTTAATTGCACAATTATTTTATTTCATGATAAAAACCATAAACTTTAGTAATTGTTAATTGCCTCTCCCAATCTCCAAACAAATTTGAATTCCTAATTATTCTCGAGATAAATAAATGATATAATTATTTTAATTAATTATTTATAATTTTTTTAAATGGTGATTTTTTTGCTAATTTCGAGAATGATATAAGCTCATTGGTTTTAGTTCTACAACCTAATATGGTGAAACATGTAGTAAAGTCTATAATACTCACATCGTTGCCCCTCAACTTCTTATTTATTTATTTATAATTAGTTGTATGTCAACATACATTATGATCCATTACATTTTTCAAACAAATAATGTCTCTTTTTTCTAAACATCATAACTATTAAATAAAGTGAGCACAATGAAAAAGAACCTTATGAACATTTATAGAAACTTCGCGAGTATTTAATAATCACATGAATTACATTATTACAAGACATCCTCTCTCTTCCGTTCTCCTAAAAATATCCCTTTTCTAGACGCTTTAAAAATAGATTTCTCGTTCCCCAATGCATCACGACTAAGACATTTGAACCAAAGTATAAAATCAATTATCAAAATCGATAACCACCTAAACATTTTGCCAAACCTGAAAGCCACATTGTTGTGTTAGTAGGAGGGGCATATGTGATGTGAAACCTGGTATTGGTACTAGGGTTCGAACTGCCACACCTGGCTATCTGTATATCTGCTTTTGTTTCTGGCATTCATTCACGTCTACGTGTTTTGTTTTCCATCTATATGCTAATTCCCTCAGCAATTAAGGGATCGAAAAATCATTAGTTCACCCCTCTTCTTTGTGTTTCCAGGTATTCCACCATGCCACATTTTGCAAGTTGCTAAAATATATCCAATACTCCATCAGAATTCGTATTTTTGCGTGATTTTTTTGCAGAATTTAGATCTCTTTGCTATTACTTCCTATCAGTTTGATGGGATCTGGATGGAAATTAGTAACTTCATATCACCTCATATTGAAGTGTGTTTTGTTGTTGTTGTTGTTTATTTAATCAACTCCTTTGTACAGTGCTTTAGTTTTACCATGTTGGCAATGACTCGAGAATTCATGCTGTGTTTGGTTAAGTATTTTGGTCCCGGCAAGTGTTATGCTGGAAATTCTTCTAATCTGTGAAATTCTCATTTCTGGATTTGTGTTTAGACTCTTGATTGAGTGGAATGGTTCAATTCTTTGGAAATTAGGAGATAACTGAAAAACAAAAATGCCAGTTAATTAGTTTACTTAGCGTAAGTTTACTTTGTACAGCGTGAAGTTGTAGATTCTGACGTTTTGGGTGCAATACACTAGTTAATCTTTCCCTCGCATGAATGATAAGGAGTAATAAGAAAAGGCCATCAGATACGAGGTTTTCATAGTCCTCGAAATATTTTCCAAGATGCCATTCATTCTTTGGCGTATCGTTTTATTGTTCAGCATAAAAAATCGTGCTAGATAGTATTGATAAACACACAATACTTCGTATTTTTGGCCGCACAAGGGATAAGAGGCGAAGGTAGAGTACACAAGCACACTCACCCTGCAACCAATTGACCATATTAGTAGGAAGCTCCACGCCCTTGTAAATTTTTCCATTGGCATAAGGATCATCGTATGTTGGGGCTTATATGCTAAAGCAGATCAATCAGAGACAGGTTGAAGTGTGTTACAAACTTACAACTGGAATGTCGATTTATAATTGCAGATGGTGTATCTGAAATCCTTAAACAATATGAACAACTGCAGAAACCTATGTTCTCTTAAATTTATTTTGCAATGTTACATCATTTCTCTTAAATTTATTTTGCAATGTTACATCATATCTGGAAGCCAAGGCATATACCTATTAAGGTAAAAGCTTTCACTGACATTTATATAATAAGCTCGTGTTTTGTGACCGTTGTCCCTGCAAATTTGAGATAAGAATTCATTTTAGGAGTTTGGAAAACATATAGAAGATATAAGATGTTAAGAAGTGTTCCCGAACAAAATAAGGGGTTCCATGTTTTAAGCCGCAAACCAACTAGTTTTGTAAATTCTGTTCGTGGAGTGCTCAGCGTTGAAACTTTTCTTTTGTATTCCATTTCTTTTACATTATTCTATCTGTTTTTTTAAAATCACCTTTACCAGATCAGAAAATTCTGTATTTATTATATCTTGGAGAAGTCATTACAATCAGTGTTGCTAACATCTTGATAACATCCCGACTTTATCTCGAAATCACGATTTTTTGGCATAGCTGATGTTTGCCGATTTTTATCAATATTTTAATGGTATCTTGATTTTGTCAATGTTTGCTGATTTTTACCGATATTTTCCTGTTTTTTACGATTTTTTGGTTTTCCAAACCTTTGCCAATTTTATCCCGATGCCCATGTTTGCAACATTTATTACAATCTCTCTCTTTCTTATTAAAACTTACCCTGAACTTGTATTTAGCCCTCCAGAAATTATTTATTTACCCAGCTTCATTCCAAAATCACATAGCCTGCAATTGTCAATTGGGTATTGTAAGAGTTACTCATGTAGAGAGTCCTAACCTCATCTTGTATTTCTTTAACATCGTTTAAGTCTGAGAGTTGGTAAAGGGACACATTCTTGGTCTTAATCATACTACCAATAAGAATTAGAAAGGTGGAAAAGTGGATAATGTACAATATTTGAATTTGTTAACTCCTATTTTAGGAGATATTTGTCTCTCTTCTAAGTTTTGATCTGACTCCTAACACTTCATTTAACTTTTTTTGTCCCACGGAAACCTACCAATACATACCATTTTCATATATATATATATAATTGCAGAAATCCTTAAACAATATGAACAACTGCACAAACCTATGTTCTCTTAAATTTATTTTGCAATGTTACATCATATCTGGAAGCCAAGGCCTAGACCTATTAAGGTAAAAGCTTTCACTGACGTTATATGGTAAGCTCGTGTTTTGAAATCGTTGACCCTGCAAAATTGAGATAAGAATCCATTTTAGGAGTGTGGAAAACATGTAGAAGATATAAGATGTTAAGAAGTGTTCCTGAACAAAATAAGAGGTTCCATGTTTTAAGCAGCAACCAACTAGTTTTGTAAAGTCTGTTCTGTTTGGAGTGCTCAGCATTGAAACTTTCTTTTGTTTTCCATTTCTTTTACATTATTCTATTGGTTTTTTTTAAAATAACCTTTACTAGATCAGGCAATTCTGCATTTATTATATCTTGGAAAAGTCATTACAATCTCTCTCTTTCTTATTAAAACTTACGCTGAACATGTATTTAGCTCTCCAGAAATTAATTATTTACCCACCTTCATTCCAAAATCACATAGCCTGCAATTGTCATTTGGGTATTGTAAGAGTTACTCATTTAGGGAGTCCTAGCCTCATCTTGTATTTCTTCAACATCGTTTAAGCCTGAGAGTTGGTAAAGGGACATTCTTGGACTTAATCATACTACCAATGAGAATTAGAAAGGTGGAAAAATGGATAATGTACAATATTTGTATTTGTTAACTCCTATTTTAGTAGATATTTGTCTCTCTTCTAAGTTTTGATCTGACTCCTTCTAGCACTTCATTTAATTTTTTTAGTCCCACTGAACACTTCAATTAATTCTACCTACCAATACATACCAATTTCATGTATATATAGTTGCAGCAATCTGTTCCTACATTCTTATGTTCTTATGTGAGTGTTTCGTGGCTGTCTTTTGTGCACACATAGAGAGGTATCAGAACCTTCAATTAGGGGCTTTGGAGTGCTGCAGTTCTGTCCACATTCGTCCAAAATTTTCCTTTGAGCTGGCTGTCTAGTTTTCTTAGGATTTCTCCCTGATCCTCCAGATTTTTTCACTGTAAATATCATAGATGGATCAATTGATTCACAAATCACAACTGGCCCATGCCTTCCTCAGCATTGTGTAGGTTGCTGACACGTTGTATGCCTTCATCTCTCGAATTCTCTGTTGTTTTTTGTGCTAATTCGCGCTGTTGCAGATTCTGTACCTTTGCTGTGATTTTGTGGGTTCTTGCATTTTGTTTCTGCAGAATTCAACCACTTTGTTGTATATTTTTCTGTTTTATTTTTTTTGCATATTTCTTGTTGAAACCAGCGGATTTCATACTTCTGTAATTCCACATATTGTGATTGCAAGTCTCCAAAACTTGATGAACATTTGTATTGCTTGCGATTTTTTTATGCGAAGTTGGAATGTGCTAAAATTTGCCATTTGCTAGTGAAATTTTATCCACATACACGACATTTTCTCGTTGACAAAATTTTCAAGCTTTCTGTTTAGATGTTTTTTTCACGTCCATTTTCTGTCGGCATTCAACCCCATGGCTTCATGATGTGCTTCGAAGCAACGACAATCTTCCCAATTGTTGATTTTGGGTAGCATCGGATGTGCTCTAGCTCTGAAATTTTGTGGAGGGGCTAGAATGCATGAGATCTCCAAAACCCAGAAATCGTTTGGAGAAATTCCCCCCGGATGAAGAGTTATTAAAATAATTATTATTTTTAAAGGGCTCCTAAGTCTAAACTTAGGAAAATAAAATTATTAATGGTTATTAATAAGAATATGGGTGAGAAACTCCTAAGTGACGAGGATCAAGTCTATTTTAATCTTAGCCGTTGATTTGGGACTTAATCTCGACCGTTGATTCATCAACAGGAAAAGTATAAGAGGAGGCTTGGGGGTGAGTTGGAGACACACTAGAGAGATCAAAGAGTTCGATTTTTCTGGGGTGAGGTTTGCTGAGAAAATCGAGCTAGTGATTTGAGTTGCAGTGAGAGTCACAGTTCGGTAGAGGGACTTCAGTCCAAGGTTGAGAATACATAGTAGAGAGGCAGAGCAGCACCGAGAGAGACAACGCAACTCCAGAGAGGGTGACGCAAAAGCCAGAGGGGCTGACGCAGTCATTTAGAGGCAGCACTGGGGTTTTTGTGAGGCAGAGAGATAAGCAGTTCAGCATATCGATTTCTGAGCAAGGAAGGCTCACTGGGAGGGTGACGCAGTTCCAACGCAGAGCTTGGAGCAGCCATCGCTGTCCAGTGCTAGGAACAACATTGTCATCTATGGAGTTTGATCATCCAGTTGCTAGATTTGCCAAAATATTTGTCTCCGGATAGAGGTACTTCTGCTAGGTTTATTCTCTGTTGGGTGATCCGGATTTGGCATCCTAGTTGTATTAAGAAATCTGCTTAATAATACAAACCCTCTATATGCTGCACCGGTTTTCCCGAATTGGGTTTTTCTAGGGACGATTGTACAAAAATAACGGTGTCACTTGTGTATTTATCTCGTTCTATTTCAGTTCATGATCTGTATGTATGTGTAGTCTGCAATAGTGTTTTCATTGCTGTTTAATAATTAAATAACTTGTTGAATGTAAAAACAAGTAGGAGATGATAAACCAGTGATTGCAGTAGGATTTATGATGTGTAGATTCAGAAATTCTCACATGGTATCATAGCATTGCAAATCATAGGAGATTGAAGACACTAGTAAAAAATTCCAGAGAATTTGTTGCAGAGAAGCAACTGTCCTGAGTGATAGCGCTGTTTTAGAGGCAGAGGAGCAGCTTCAGGAGGGACGTAGAATCTGAGGAGTGACGCAGAGGCTCATGCAATGCCTGCGTTAGCATTTCGAGCCTGCAGAGGGTGACATAGAGCCAAAAGAGGAGCCCACGCAGTGACTGTCTGCTCTCTGGGCCAACGCAGAGCCTAAAAGGTTTGAATTAGTAGTTGCTGGCGCTGGAGGAGTAGAGCAGATTTAATTTGAGGAGTTGGTGGGATGCTATTTCTGTTGGTGCAGTACAGTGTTTGTGGAGACAGAGCCAAGGTAGAGGGAGTCATTGCCTTGACATATTTCTAGCCAAAGAAATCTAGATCCGGGTTGCAGCAGCAAAGGAGGATTGGAAAGGAGTGATTCGACATTTGGCCAGAGGATTTCCATGAAGGAAATCAGGACTCAGAGGGAGTCTAGAGGAGCTTGTTCCTTAGAGGGTTTCTTGCACCAAAGAAATCCAGATCCAAGTCTTCCTAGATTGAGAGGAGGAGAGGGAGAAGAGAACTAGTCCTATTTTGGAGCAGAGATGGCAGTGAATGGGTTGAGGGATCAAGACATATTAGATGGAGCATCCAATTTTGTCATCTGGAAGGCCAGGATTCTGGCAATCTTAGACAAACATCGCATTAAGGACTATGCCTTGAAGGTAGTTGTTGTGTCGGTCGACGCTGATCCGATGAAGAAGTACGAGGAGGCCCAGGCTAAGGCCAAGTGCATGATCTTAGATGGGGTCAAAGATCATGTAGTACCACACATTGCTGAGAAGGACACAACAAGGGAGATGTGGGAGGCGCCGACCACCTTGTATCAGGGCTTTTCCGTCCAACAGAAGATGCTATTAGAAAATTAGCTGAGACAGTATCAAGATGTAGAAGGGAGAAGAGATCGATCCCTTCCTTCTCAGGTTGCAAGGGATTCGCAACGAGTTGACTTCTGTGGGGTCTACACCAGATCCCGAGTTCATGGTCAGGACTGATTTGAATGCAGTCACCGAGGACTGGGAGACTTTTGTCCAAAGTATCTTGGGTAGAGCGACTCTCCCCATTTGGGAGGAGATGTGGGCAGCTCTTCGACAAGAAGAGCTCAGGAGGTTGACCAATATAGGGAGTAGCGGCAAAGGAGCGCCGGTTAAGAAGAAGAGCTCAGGAGGTTGACCAATATAGGGAGTAGCGGCAAAGGAGCGCTGGTTAAGAAGGAGGAGGAGGAAAATGTAGCTTCGCATCATCGGGACAACAAGGGCAGCAGAAGAGAAAGAGGAAGGACATTATGCCACTCAATACCCCCGAAAAAAGGGCAAGAAGGAGGCTTCTGACTCAAAGGCTGCTCTAGCGAAAGCTGACAAGGAAGGTGAGGATGACGATTGCGCCATGAGTGCTCATGCACCTTTGGAGAAGAGGTGGGGCAATATGGAGTTGTAGTCGAGAGGACTACATGAAGGGGGCAGGATCCTTGAGGTGCCCAAACTCTTGGATCACATATGGCTACGGGAGCACTTAACGACAATAGCATAATGACGGGTGTCGGTTGGAGCAAGGTGTGATGGAGCGACAATGGCATTGCTAGAGTGCCAAAGTCTGAGGTAGCACACTGGATGTTGTAGCAGTGTGAGAGGCACAAAGCAGTTTGCAGCAGCGCTGTAGCAGTAGAGGGTCGACACAAATTAGCAGCAGAGGTAGCTTCAGCATCACGAGGCATCCAGACTGACCAACATTTCATTTTTTGGGTGAGGTTTCAGGTACTTACTTCTCAGTAACTAAGTTGCAGTGCAACAATTAGTAGTGGCAGTGCTATGAGCAACATTTTGAGAGGGTGTTGTAGAGAAGATGTAGCAGTGGTAGTGGCAGATTCATGCGTAGCAGTACAACGAGCAGTGGTGCAGTGGATGAAGGGCATTAGGCTGAGCATCAGCAGCACAAAGGATCGATGCGGTGGATCAGTGTGATGCTTCTCTTGGGAAGTATTGCTAGAGCACATTCCACACTAAGAGGGAATGTTGATTTTGGGTAGCATCAGTTGTTCTCTAGCTTCGAAATTTTGTGGAGGGGCTAGAACACATGAGATCTCCAAAACGCAGAAATTGTTTGAAGAAATTCCACCTGGATGAAGAGTTATTAAAATAATTAATATTTTTAATGGGTTCCTAAGTCTAAACTTAGGAAAATGAAAATATTAATGGGTATTAATAAGAATATGGGTGAGAAACTTCTAAGCGACGAGGATCAAGTCTCTTTTAATCTTAGCCGTTGATTAGGGACTTAATCTCGGCCATTGATTCATCAACAAGAAAAGTATAAGAGGAGGCTTGAGGATCAGTTGGGGACACATTGGAGAGATCAAAGAGTTCGATTTTTCTGGGGCGAGGTTTGCTGAGAAAATCGAGCTAGTGATCTGAGTTGCAGTGAGGGGCAGTTCGACAGAGGGACTTCAGTCCAAGGTTGAGAATACATGGCAGAGAGGCAGAGCAGCAGTAGGAGAGACAACGCAGATCTAGGGAGGGTGACGCAGAAGCCAGAGGGGCTGATGCAGTGGTTTAGAGGCAATGCTGGGGTTACTGTGAGGCAGAGAGAGCAACAGTTTAGCATATCAATTTCTGAGCAATGAAGGCTCACTGGGAGGGTGACGTAGCTCCTAGAGGAGGTGACGTAGTTCCTAGGGGAGGTGACGTAGTTCCAGCGCGGAGCTTGGAGCAGCGATCTGTTGATTTGAGGTAACATTGAATGTGCTCTAGCCATGAAAATTGGTGGAGAGGCTAAAGCACATAATGTCTCCAAGACCCAGAAATGGTTTGGGGAAATTCTACTCGGTGAAGGAGATATTAAAATAATTAATATTTTTAATGGGTTCCTAAGTCTAAACTTAGGAAAATAAAAATATTAATGGGTATTAATATAAAACTAGGTTAGAAGGTTCTAAATAACATGGATCAAGCCAAATCTAATCTTAGCTGTTGATGAGAGATGTAATCTTGGCTGTTGAAGACTTCACAGAAGAAGTATAAGAGTAGGCTTGAGGGTTAGTTGGAGATACACCAGAGTGATCAGTCAATTCGATTTTCTAGAGTGGGGTTTGCTAAGAGAAATCGAACCAGTGATTAGTTGCAGCGAGGGGCAGTGAGTGCATAGCAGAGAGGCAGAGATAGTGCCAGAATACCAGCGCAAAGGCAGAGAGGCAGATGCAAAGCCAGAGGAAGCCACACAGAGGCCAGAAGTGACTGCGCAAAGGGCCAAAGGGCCTGCGTGAGTGACACAAAGGGCAGTAGAGGCTGCGTAGAGGACAGGAGGGCTGATGTAAAGGCCAGGAGGGTTGACACTGAGCCTCAGAGAGGTGCTGGAGAGGGTTTCGTGGAGCAGACTTTCAGAATATCTGCTTCCAAAGAGTGGTATTACTGCCAGATTAATTTCTTTATAGGGTGAACCAATTTGGCACCCAATTGTACTCATAAAAGCTGCATAATAATAAAAACCTTCAGAACTGCTGCACTGGTTTTCCCAAGTTGGGTTTTTCGGGGACGATTGTCCAAAAATAACGGTGCCCCTTGTGTTCAACAACCCATGTTTAGGCACCTTTCCCACAGGTACCTAGGCCATTAGAGAAGTATATTGGCACCCACAAGTGAAGCGTTGAGATCCTTGGGTCTCCGAGTAGCAGTAGCACATCACATATGACCTTGGGAACCTCTTGCACCCAAGACGTTTTGCCACTTTGCACTACATTTGATAATTCTTCAAGATGATACACTTGGACCTAGCATGCCCCCAGTCCGACCTTAGCACCATATGAGGGATGGCAGCTGATTCAGGGCCCAGATGATGATGGTCTCACCTTTAGAGACTTGGGAAGGCTAGTAGCACCTAGAAAGCCCTCAATGTTGGACTAGAGTTGGACACTTTTTCACGGTTGGAGATCTGGGGGATCACTTTGTGGTGCCCCAGCTGGATTTTGGGGACCATAGAGAGCCATTGCTAGAAATTTGAGGGCCATCCCTCAAATGATGATTTTTAGAGGTTACTACATCACACTTGGCACCTTGTAGTGTCAATGCTTGAAATTTGGAGCTCACTATGGATGACGTTAGCCTTAGAGGCCTCATGACTCACATGTTTGGGATTTTATCAGTATTTTTGTTGAGAGCTAGTGGGTTGGCTTGTAACCCAAGGGATTATTGTGATTTAACTTGTCATTAGGGAGATTTTAGGCTAAATTAGAACTCATTCTCATATAAATAGAGGAGAGGATCATTTCATTTCATCATCATCACTTGTGACAATTTGACCTCTCTTAGAGAATTTTGACCTTCTTGTACCTTTGGAGAGATGTGATCTATGGATCATATATTGTATTGGAGCTATAGTCTTGACTTCGGAGTAGTTGCCTTGGATCGTTGATTGGATTGTACATGCATATTGTCTTGTAAGTGCTTTATTATTGATTTTTTTTCTTGTCTAATGTATGGAATAAATTGACGATCTAGGGTTTTTCTATTGTGCCCTAATTTATTGAATATTAATTGTATGGAAGCTAGGTTTCATTATTGCATGCATTACTCATTGTATGATATGTGAATGACAATCCCCTTGGTGAACCTTACATTAGCTCTCTCAAATGAATTTTGAGCCCTCACAAAGGTAATAGTTAGGGTTTTGTTGCTAGGGCATCAAAATATCCTTACTCCTTTGCAAGATTTTCCATTCTAAAGAATCCATAGACTCCATCAACCTAAGGACTACATGTCTTGTTGGTGATTGAGTCGTCTCCTATCCACAAATTAAATTTCTCTCTCCTTATCTAATTCGACCCTTGTAAGGCCAAGCAACCCAATTAGGGCTTTAGTGCGAATTAACTAGGAAGGGGAATTTTCAGTTTTGGAAAGCTTCAACATCAAGGGTTGTAGTGGTTGCCTTACTAGACTTATATAGTGTTTTTCAGGTGGTTCAATAGCCCATGTCTTGGGCACCTTACCCATAGGTAACCAGGGCATTAGAGAAGTATATTGGCATCCACAAGTGAGGCCTTCAAAGCCTTGGGTCTTCGAGCACCAATAGCACATCACATATGACCTTGGGTAGCTAGTGCACCGAGGATGTTCTGCCACTTTGTACTACATTTGATGGTTCTTCAGGATGATACACCAGGACCTAGCATGCCCCCAGGTTGGCCTTAGGACCATATGAGGGTTGGCGATTGATCTAGGGCCCAAATGAGGATGGTCTTAGCTTAAGAGACTTGGGAGGGCTAGTAGCACTTGGAAAGCCCTCAACATTGGAGTAGAGTTGGACACTTTTTTACTGTTGGAAACCCAAGAGACCACTTTGTGGTGTCCCAACTGGATTTTGGTGACCACAAAGAGCCATTGATGGAAATTTGAGGGCCAACCCTCTAATGATGATTTTTAGATGCTACTACATCGCACTTGGCACCTTGTAGCATCAACACTTGGCATTTGGAGCTCAATTTATGGATAACGTCAGCCCTAGAGGCCTCAAGACTCACACAGGTAGGTTTTTATTAGCATTTGTGTTGAGAGCTATTGGGTTGGCTTGTAAATCAAGGAACTATTGTGATTTAACTTGTCATTAGGGGGCTTGTAGGCTAAATCAGAACTCATTCTCCTCATATAAATAGAAGAGAGGATCATTTCATTTCATCATCATACAATTCAGCCTCATTTGGAGAATTTCGGCCTTCTTGTACCTTTGGAGAGATGTGATCTATGGAGGATATTTTGTATTGGATCTATATTCTTGTCTTTGGAGAAGTTGCCTTGGATTGATGATTGGGTTGTACATGCAATTATCTTGTAAGTGCTTTATTATTGAAATTTTTGATTTTATGTCTAATGTATGGAATAAATTGATGATCTAGGGCTATTCTATTGTGCCCTAATTTATTGAATATCAATTGTATGGAAGCGAGGTCTCATTATTGCATGCATTACTCATTGTATGATACGTGAATGACAATCCCCTTGGTGAACCTTACATTAGATCTCCCAAGTGAATTTTTATCCCTCACAAAGGCAATAGTTAGGGTTTTGTTGCTAGGGCATCAAAATGTCCTTACTCTTTTTAGCCATTCTAAAGAATCCATAGACTCCATCAACCCTAGGACTAGGCACTAGCCATGTCTTGTTGGTGATTGAGTGATATCTTGTCCATAAATTAAATTTGTTTCTCTTTCTCTATTGTCTCTCTTAAGGCCAAGTGACCCAATTAGGGCTTAGTGCGAATTAGCTAGGAAGGGGAATTTTCGGTCTTGGAATGCTTCAACATCAAGGGTTGTAGTGGTTGTTTCAAAATCATTCCTTTTGGTGGCCATTCTTTCCATTTCATCCATAATTTCTCTTGCCCTAGTTATTTTCCCTAGGATAAAACCCTAGTTTAGTTAAAGGTTCAACTTGAGGGCTTGTTGAAGGTTTCATGTGCCTTTACCTTGTTGATACTTATTATTGGAAACCTTCTTTACACCTTGACCTTGGGACATTCCTTTGTCCACGCCATTACTCAAACCCTAGGTCTAACATGCCCTATTTTTGGCCTGTCTAAGGGGAAGCACATTGCCTCTAAGGGAAGCACATTGTCTCTTCTCCATCGCTTGAGCCTTGTCCTTAAGTTGAGTCCTTCCATAGAATCCCTTTAGTCACCTTATACCTTTAACCGTAGAACATCTCTTAGGTGACCTATCTATCGAGACTGCTCCCATTGGTGAAAATCCATAAAGAGCAGGGGGTAGTAGCTGTGGTGACAGTGGGCTACTACCTTATTGTTGTCACTTGGTCTAGTGATTACCTTGTAGGCTGCCCCTCCACAAGGCTTGCTAGATTTTGTGGCAATAGGAACTTCCTTCATGGTTTGTACCAAATCTATGGAAATATTTATCATGCAGAAGGAAATTGAAGAAGAGCCAAGGTTTCTTTGTGTTACTACAGGCTTCCTTGATTGATAGATCGATAGGACTAAAATAATGACATTTTTCAATATGCGTAGGGCCATTCATGAATGTTTTTCATTGCATTGGTAAGCAAGGGAGGTTTTGAAGGCAACTCCAACTGGAACCTATGCATAGAATGCTGTCTTCCCAGGCTGCCCCTAATCACATGTACACACCAATGATGAAACAAACTAGAAAATCCAAAATATATTAGAACCCACAACATATGTTTAACTATTCTGGAAAGGGATGTTGGAAGCTTCTAAAGTATGTTTGAATCTGAATATGCTGTGGCTTTCTCACTACTGTAAGGTTCATTTCCTTCTTGTCGAATGGATCTTGTACACCTGATAACCACATGCCAAAGCTATACACTGTTGAAAAGTCCCCTTTGTAGTTCAAATGTAGAACTTTAGAAGTCCCACTTCTGCACCCTGTACATTTGCTTTCCCTTGCATGTATTGATATGGCTACTCAATGTACTCATACTCTATGGAATAATTTGGTTGTTCATGAGGGCAAAATTCAGCAATCTGATATCTCTTAGTGTCTATGTCATAAATGGGATCACTGTCAAAATGGGCACAACTTGTATTCAACTTGTATAAGAGACAGTTACTCCTTGAAACCAAAATTGCAATGAGCTACATAGGTAGACTGGAAATTTAAGTCGTATATATATGTGCATACATATACATACATACACCATTTGAAATCTATTCATAAGGTTAAAAAACAAAACTCATATAAATAAATAGAAACAAGATAAAATAGAAGTGAAAGTCACTTGGAAGAATTTATTGCATGAGACCTTTTATTCTCTTTAATTTTAATTTTAATCCTAGATATTAATTGTTATCACATAAAACTAGACCAAAACTAGCGTGCCTTAAAATTACGACTCAGATTGAAACTTGCTGTTAAACATTGGGGCTCTAAATATGCAATACTCTAGTTTTGACCCTTGGAATGTATTGCATAATATTATGTATGATTTGTTAATGCATGGCTATAATGATGGGAGTTGGGCTTCATGAGATTAAATAAATGGTTGCATCTAAACAATGTAAATATGCTTGTATGGATTCCTAGTGCAGAGTCCAAGGTCAAGGCCTAGCTAGAGAATGTTTAGCCATGTAGGTGCTATAAATATGATTTCTATAAACCGTGTGGTAGGATTACCATGGAGCTTTCAAACCCATGTGAATGTTACATGCTAGAATACTATAGAAAGCATGAGAGGGGCTATTCTATTGCAATGTGTCAACCTAAGATCTCATATCTTTTCCATCCTGTGCCCTGAATGAATCTTATCAATCTCCTTTGACATAGAAAACCAATCATGAATGAGTGTCGATGTTGGTGAGGAAGTCAACTTCATCTAGTTATGAAGACATGGGCATAGTTCAATCAATTGGGACACTGTGAAGGGTCTTTCATTCTCTTACTGTTAATTTTAGGTATGTTCTATGCTTAGAGCAATTTATTTCAATTTTCACAGTTAGCTCCATATCTTTTCTAGATTAGCAATCACATCAGCATTAAAGTAAACTGCAGATAGAACATAAACATATGTTGCAGAAGACAAGCCAAGACAAGAGGACACAAGGTGTGGCGCTAGCCAGGGACAAACCCCAATGTGGGGAAACCCTTGATCAATTCTTCTTAAATGTTCTTCAATAGTTCAGTAGAGAGAGAGAGAGAGTACGTTTACAACAGAATTCAACACTTTGACTTATCTAGATAAGAGCCTAAATCATCTCTAAGAAGATGATACATGAGATCAGTTGAAGACATGCTGCTTTAATTAATTCTCCAAGGTGACTCCTTCACCTATCGTTGTGCTGCATTTCATTATCATGCTGCACCTCACCGCGCTGCACCATGTTGCACTCGTCATCACTATGCTACGTTTCATCATGCTTCATTAATCATGATTGTACCCATCACTGTACTGCATTATGCGCCATTGCTACACCATGTTGCCATCTCGACCTATGCGTTGGCCGCACCTTGCTTGCTTGTTGTCCCTTGCTTGATTGTTGTCCCTAGCATGCTTGTTGTCCTTAGCATGCTTGTTGTTGCATGCTAGTTGTCCCTTGCATGCTCGCTGTAACATTGCATGCTTGGTGTATTTGCTGCTAAGTACCATACAACTGTCCCAATTGTCCCTTGCATGCTGCTCTCCTTCGGAGATAGATGCTCCGACTGTTTCGGCAATTCTGGCAGTTCCGGCTGTTCCCGACAGTTCCGGTTGTTCTTGGCAGTTCCGGCAGTCCCGACAGTTCTGGCTTTTCCAGTAGTTCTGACATTTCCGGCTTTTTCGGCAATTTTGGCTTTTTTGGCAGTTTTGGCTTTTCCGGCAGTTTCGACATTTCCCGCTGTTCCAGCTTTTCTAGATGTTCCGGCTTTTCTGGCAATTTCGGCTTTTTCGGCAGTTCCGACACTTCCGGCTTTTCCAACTTTTTTGGCAATTTTAGCTTTTCCAGTAGTTCCGACTTTTCCAGCTTTTTGCCCTCTAGATCAGGACAATGTTATTCCTTAGGATCTCTCCTCCTACTAAAACCCAAAGACAAGTAGAGAGAGGAAGAGATCCCAAGTGTGTTGAAATGACTTGAAGGCCACCTCTATTTACACTAAAACGTTGAGCACATGTGGGGTTTATTTGGTTGCTGGCCAACCTTCACGAATTGTCTTATAACACAAATAAATTCATAACTCCATGAATACTTATCGGAATCGGATGATCTTTAGATCAATCCTACACCTCTCGATGAGAGGGATCCAAGAAAAATATCAGCTGCCACAAATAAGATGAC
>APFE031309041.1:0-11809 GCA_000404065.3 Pinus taeda | reverse complement strand
TACTTAATATATATAGGGCATTTGACATATAAAGTAAGGGAAACACTTATTGAATTAGATCCAAACCTTGTCAACCCTCTTCGTTTTTTAAAAAAAGGTTGTAAGTTGCATGATGCACCATATGTAACATAATGCATCGATGCTGCTTGAGTAATACAACGCACCAGTAAATTATAACACTTTTGATTATGTCTAGTTTTTTCACCATTGCTCCTGGTGTAATATAATGCACTGACACGCATGTTCCTAATAACACCATTAAATCATTGCGGTGTGTTAAGCCTTACAAATCACAGTGTCATCCCTTTCCGATTTCAAGAAATGACCATATGTTTCATAGTGCATCCTATGTAACATAACATATCGAGGCCACTTGAGTAACATAATGCACCGATATATTATAACACTTTGGATTCTGTCTAGTATTTTCATCATTTCTGCATGTGTAATATAATGCATCAGTGCACCTATTCCTAATAGAAATGTTAAATCATTAAGCTAAGTTTAGGCTTACAAATCACATTATCAACCCTCTCCTTTCTTTTTTAGAAATGGCTATATGTTGTGCGGTGCACCCTATGTAATATAACTCATCGAGCTACTTGAGTATTTCATTGCACTAGTATATTAAAACACTTTCGATTTCGTCTAATTTGTTCATTGTTGGCATTATGATGGATGTGTTGTACTTGATGGAAACCCACTTGTAACATAGCAACTCACTTGTATATGGTAACTAGATTAATCTATAGAAGAGATATCAGATGTGACAAAATGCATAACAATTGTGTTTACAGAGGTGACAAAATGCAGTGCAGTTCAAAGGAATCAGTTGAGAATTTATGTACAATGGATACTCTCTTAGATGACAGTTCACAATAAAACAGGTTAACAACAAAGGATTACAGATCAGTCTCCAAAGAATGAAGAAAGAGAGGCATACGCAGGTTCACCTTGACCAAGGTGTGTATACATGTAGGTTCACTGAAAACAAGTAGCGTATACATACACATGCACTTTCTCAAAAGGAAAAGCACATATATCTTGGAAAACTAAGTTTTTGGTCCAAGGTATTTGGTCCATGGTATTTTGATCCATGGTATTGGTCCAAGGTATCTAGTCTCAGGTATTGTCCCTAGGTATTTGGTCCAAGGTATTGGTCCTAAGTGGTTTTGGTCCATGGTATTGAGAAAGGCCTAAAACTATAAAAGGAGGAGAAGATCATTTGGCCAAAGGGGGAAAGAATTGAATATTTGATGAAGTGTGAGATCTAATATGTAGGTTATTGGCTTATGGTGCTTTGCTTGATCTGAACCAAGGATGAACCTTAGCGGTTGATGAGGGATAAGATCTAATGATGAATCGAGATCTTAAGGCTTGAAATGAATTATCATTATGTGGTTTGATCATTGGTGATTTATTTTAAGCTTCAATGTTGTTGATGGGTCTAGTATGGAAATTTATGAAACGTGGTCCCTAGAGGAAGAAATAAGGTTGTAGCCTTTTGTAGGTCGGTGCCTACGTACTAGTAAACATATCGGCTAGTACAAGAGCTAGGGAGTTGTAGCTCCCTTCTAGTAGAAGCTGGAGAACTAGAGAATATTGTAACCATCTACAAGTATAAGCTTGCATACTGGTATGAGTCTACACCAGTACAATGTTGTAAACATATTTTCTTATTATTAAAAGAAGACAGAGACGACAGTAGTAGGTGGTTTTCACCCACATTGGCTTTCCACCTTAAATATTTGATCCAGGTGGATGTTGGTGGCCAGCCACCTATCCCATTTGGACCCCCACAACTGTCTCTTTCAGTTTTTCAGTTTCCTTAATTATAGCACAGTTTACTATTTTTAGCAGTTTTTTGGGTCCTAAACTTCTGGAGCCGTTTTGAGGCCCAAAACGATGTTTTTTGGGAAATCTACCGCCAACAAATTTTCTATCAAAAACTCATCTTTTCCATCATAGTCCTCGAAGAGATCTTTCTAACGGGCTATCATGCGCTTCAAACGGATATAATATGACCAATTCACAACCCTGGGAAGTTGGTTGTCCAACTCACCCCAAACAAGGCCCACAGTTTGGTGTTTCATCTCCTAGGGTTAGGTTTTGGAATGTTAAGGGTTTTCCATTGTTTCTCAACAATAAATAGGCCTTTGAGCCTCATTGTAAGACAATTCAAAGGCATGTAGCTGCCACATCTCTTCTCAGAGATAAGCTACCATTGCCCTAGCTGGTTTGTTTCCATTTCTGTTTGTAAGCATATTTCAGTATTTTATAGTAATGAAATGAAGTATTATTTCTGCTGGATATCTGTCTTTATGGTCGTCTCTGTAATTTGTTATGTTCCTGTTTAAATCTGGATCAATATTGGTGTTCATGTGTGTTGCTTATGTGTGATAGTTCATTCTGTTATTAACTGCACATGGTTAGTGTTTAACGTTTAATAATGTATTGATGCATAGATTAAATATCAACATATGATGAATTAATTGAGTCATAAAGTTCACTAGATATACGCTATTTGCCTTAAAAATAGTTGTGTGCACAGACGAGTTCCCTTCACTGAAGTAGCGTATATAAATTTGATTATGGAAATGAAAAAGTTATTGATTTACAAATACTGATTCACCCCCCCTTCAGTATTATTTCCAACAATTGGTATTAGAGTAGGTCCTTTGGTAGAATCTTGATCTCTTGAAGGAGATCCATAGAACAATGGGAAAGAAGCTAAAGAGGAAAGCATCTAAGAAGAAGAAGACATCTCAAAGGAACTATGATAGCGGGAGAGTCGATTGGGGATTATGTGGAAGCAACTCTTCAAATTCATAATCACCTTAGAATGAAGATGAATAAACAAAACAACTATCAGGTATGAATTCATTATCCTCTGGTGATACATTTCTCTGTCCATTTGAATATGATGAGAGTGATAGCGAAACAATTGAATTTTCTCTTATGAGTGAGAGAGAAAGACATCAAATAGACGTAGAATTTAAAAGACTCACAGACAAAATTAGAGATCAACAAGATCTATTGGACAAAAGGGAGTGTGCCTTTGAAGAAGAAGCTACCAAACTAAAAGCTCAACTATAGGAAGGAAACAAGGAAAAGGAAGATCAATGTCAAAAGCTGCAGGATGAAGTGACATCATTAAGAAATGAAGTAAATAAAAGGAGCACAACAATCAAGAAACTCAAAGATAGATCCAATTATTATGAAAGTCTTGAAGCTAAGATCCTCTCTCTAAAAAGATCTTGAAAAATCAAATAAGCAGAATGAAGAACTATTCCAAGCTATTGAAGAACAAGAAAACAAAGTTCTTAAATTAAGGCAACAGAAGGAGGAAGGAAGAAAAGCTGAGGAAATCATGAAGAAACAGTATCTTGAAAAGGAAGAGAAATATCAAGTTGAGGTAGATATCCTAAAAGGTAAATTAGGAGAAAAGGATAAACTTTTATGACTTCAAGATAGTACAAAGATTTTGGATGATATTCTTAGTAGCCAAAGGTCTCCTACCATCAAAACTGGTCTTGGTTTTCATGAAGGTGAATCTAGCTCATAAAGTGAGGTTAGGAACACTAAATCAAAATCTTAAATGCTCAACAAGGATATAAGAGTTCAATCTTATCAACAACCAAGGAAAGAAATTCTTCAAAGAAAATCTTTTACTCCTAACTATGGAGCTATGCTAGATGAATTTGGAACTCCTACAACCTTCTGGGGTGAGGCTGCATTCCCCGTCATGCGTATTCTCAACCAAGCAAATGTTCGGGTAAACAGCACTCAAACTCCACATGAACTTTGGTATGGTAAGACTCCTACTATAAAATACTTTAAAGTTTTTGTAAGCAATTTTATATCAAAAGGACTAAAGAAAAAATTGGTAAGTTTGAGCCCAGAGCAGATGAGGGTATTCGTCTTGGCTACACTTCCTGAAGTAAAGGATATAAATGTTATAGTAAAAGGCTTGGGAAAATGGTTGAAAGTATTGATGTTGTAGTCGATGAAGCGTGCAAAAATCCAAAATAGATAAAAACCAAAGATTATGACAATGAAGAAGATGGGGATTATTTTCCCACATCAAATCACAATGATTCTGTAGAAGAAACCAATGAAGCACCAGAAGAAGAGATAACGGTAGAAGAAAAGACTTTGTCCAGGTATGTTTAGAAAAATCATCCAGAAACTCAAATTTTAGGGGAAAAAGAGGCAGCTGTACAGACAAGAAGAACTATTACAGAAACCTCAAGCTATATAGCATTACTATCCTCCACCAAACCTCAAAATGTAAATGAAGCATGCAAAGATGAATACTAGGTCAAGGCCATGAATGAAGAACTTGAGCAAATTGAAAAGAATAATACTTGGGAATTAGTTCCTAGACCTCATGATAAAAATATCATAGGAACTAAATGGATATTAAAAAACAAGCTGAATGAAAATGGAAAAGTTATTAGAAACAAGGCTAGACTTGTTTGTAAAGGATATGCTCGACAAGAAGGTATATACTTTTAAGAAACTTTTGCACCTATTGCTAGAATTGAAGCCATAAGGATGTTTCTTGCTCTTTCTATCTTTCAGAAATTCAAAGTATACCAAATGGATGTAAAATCTACCTTCCTTAATGGATACTTAGAAGAAGAAATCTATATTGAACAACCAGAAGGATTCATTCTTGGAAATGATGTAAAACTTG
Source organism: Pinus taeda (assembly GCA_000404065.3). Taxonomy (NCBI): domain Eukaryota; kingdom Viridiplantae; phylum Streptophyta; class Pinopsida; order Pinales; family Pinaceae; genus Pinus; species Pinus taeda. The sequence continues at coordinate 7,110 of APFE031309041.1, read as the reverse complement.
TATGCAGACTCAAAAAGGCTCTCTATGGTCTAAAACAGGCTCCAAGGGTCTAGTATTACTGCCTTGACAAATATCTCCACCAACAGGGTTTTTCAAATGGGTCAGTACATAGCAATCTATATACAAAGATTGACACTCATAAATTGCTAATAATTGTTGTTTATGTTGATGATATCATTTTTGGTAGCAATGAAGAATCCATGAGTCAGAATTTTGCTTCAGTAATGCAACAAGAATTTGAAATGTCCTTGCTTGGTGAACTTACCTATTTTCTTTGTCTACAATTTCAACAAAATAAAGATGGTATTTTTCTTTCACAAACCAAATATCTCAAATAGATCTTGAAAAAGTATGGCATGGAAGATTCGAAACTAGTATGAACCCCAATCGTAACAGGATGAAATCTTTGCTCAAATGATGAATCAACAGTAGTACATCAACCAACTTATAGATCCATGATTGGTAGTCTGCTTTATCTAATAGGTACCCGACTTGACATCATGCATGCAGTAGGAATAGTTGGAAGATTCCAAGAAAATCCAAAGGAATCACACCTTTAGCTAGTCGAAAGGATTTTCAGATATCTTCAAGCAACACAGAACTTTGGTTTATTGTATCCTAGAGATATAGATCTTACCCTTCATGCATATACAGATGCAAATTGGGCAAGAAGTGTTGATGACAGAAAAAGCACTAGTGATGGTGCATTCTATATGGGTTCTAGGTTAGTGTCTTGGTTCAACAAGAAACAAAGTTCAATTGCATTATCTACAACTGAAGCAGAATATGTGGATGTTGCATCTTGCTACACACATCTACTTTGCATGATGTAAACATTGCAAGACATTCAGTCACATGTCCTCCACCCATCTCCATTCTATGTGATAATACAAGTGTCATTAGTATTTCAAAGAATCCAATCATGCACTCCAAGACCAAACACATACCCATTAAATACCATTTTCTATGTGAAGAAGTGCTTGAACAAAAAGTCAAATTAGAATATGTTCCCTCCAAAGAACAGGTTGCTGATATATTCACTAAACCATTGCCCAGAGAGACATTTGAATATCTGAGACAAATGTTGGGAGTAGTTGTTGCATCATCCTGCTATTAGATCAAACTTTTCAGATAAAGGTGATTATACGCGTGTTTCTTGAACTATAGTCACGTACACATCAGTGTAATATAACGCACCGATGCATATGTTCCTAATAACATCATTAAATCAATGCAGTGTGTTTATTCTTACAAATCGCACCATCCTAATTTAGAATTATGTTTAAAAAATATTTTTCTAGGGCGGTGCTAAATAATTAAAATCACGGTGAATTTAATCTCATAAATGCATCGATGATTTGTTCAAATAAATGCACCGGTGCATTTATTCAAATAATTGCACTAGTGCATTTATTCAAATAATTGCACTGGTGCATTTATTCAAATAATTGCACCAGTTACTAGAGTTTTTTTTTATTTTAATTATTTGATTTATTTGTAAAATATATCTATTGGTTTTTTTATTGAATGGTACATGTTATGTATTGATAAAAAAATGTCTCATAAGGTCTCAAGTAACAAAAATAATGATCGACACAATGACAACACATAAAAAAAATCAAAGGAAAGTTCTTAGTAATTTTTTTATAAAATTACTATGTTTGAACTATATGTAAGTATAACTAATATGTGTTAGCTGGTGTGTGTCATGCAGAGCCACAAAATGAAGAAGGTCGATAAGACTATTTCTAATCTAAGTGTAGAAGAGCATAAAAGTCTGATAGAAAAATTACAGAATGATGAATCCGGTTAATGAAAAAATATGAGTTTTTTATTTTGAATTTTCATTAATAATATAGTTAAGAATATTAGATAACATGTTTCAAACAATATATTAATTCATATATGTTTAATGTTCTACAGGGAGCAACAAAGGAGGAAAAGATCAATGTCATTCTAAGAAAAGAAAAAGTATGGAACATGTAAATGATGATGAATTGGTCCTTAACTCATCTGGAGTGGTGCTGGAGGTTAATGAAAGGGGGCGAAATTTTACAAAATTATGAGGGATCTAGTGAAATGAATGTATAGATGTAATTTCCATTTACAATACAAAAATCAATGCAATGATTCTAAGAACCAAATTATATCTAAACTATAAGAAGTGTTTCCAGAGCAATGGTCACTGAGACTGTTAGCTACCTATACCAATAGGTTTCATTTTTCATGATTGGCAAGGGAAGTGCCAATATGATCTACTTTGGTGATGCAAAGATCTCATATTCTTGTGGAAGAGGTATACTTGTTTGGTTAATGCTGCCCTACTTCTGGATGGGTGATCCAACAGCCTAAGCTGGGTCATGCCATGTTTCAATTTTTTGTTATAGATCAGAGAAAGAAACCTGTCCAAACAGCTCAATCTTGGCAGGTAAAGTAGATAGGTAGTGAAAGAAGGTTCCCAACTGCTTAATCTGGGGCCTTGGAAGCAATAAGGGTAGCTTTAGATAGAAAATCAAAAGAAAGCCAAAGGAAAAGAAAAAGGCACAAAAGGGTTTGCAAATCTAAGTGCACCCTCCATGGAGTAACAAAAAAATGCTAGGCAATAGAGTGGGTAGGTAGATGGGGTTGCAGAAAAAATGGTTTATGGCATTTCACTGGCCTAAAGGAAAGGTAAAAACATGATGCCAGTATAGATGTCCTATTCACAGCAGTGTTACAACAACTTAATGAAGCATGTCTAAATCCCAGTTTTCCCCATCACCTTCATGACTAACATCCCTATGCCACCCAGCTTCACAAAGAAAATCAAAGTATTTTGTTGGTTCTAGTTTCTTTAATAGCCACATCTCTTGTGCAAAATTCTTTTCATTTTGATCTACTTATTAAAAGACTAAGTTTATTTCATACAAACTTAGTATTCCCCCCCATCCACCTCTTTCATTCATATTAACTACTAACTTATTACTATCTAACTCCCTATACCCCCTATTCCCCTATTACTATGTAAAAATTGCAAAAAACCCAAAGAAAAATCTAAGTATCCCCTCCCCCGAGCATTATAGCTCTAGCTGTGATTTTGAAGGTCTTCATGCACTAAAAAACATTTGAGCGCAGCCCACAGAGTGCCAAAAAATTAATCCTAGGGATTAATCAGAGATTTGCTCGGGTTAATAGCCTTAAAACCCGCTTTGATTATAAAACTTTGTAAAACCCATTTAACCCCCAAATACTGAAAACAACACGGAAAACCCACTTTTTCAAAGTTTCCGCCAGGCGCGATTTTCGAAAGAAAATAATATTTAATTCTCCCCGCCGTCGAATATTGCCTGCACACCTTATCGCTCCGTCAACCGTCTGATCTGGGCCCTCCCATCCGACGGCCCACATCGCATCAGACGGGCATCAGCGTCCGAAGGATACCTTCTGAGAAACTGTCAGAGGGTGACGTCAGGCCTCCGCCACGCGTCACCCCCTAGACTCTCTCAGAGCACCCTCTGACAAAACCGCGACCGTATAGAGGGTGCTCCGAGAAAACCCGCTTACCACTTTTTTAAACCGCTTGCCCACGCCAACACCTCGACCCGCCCACATCACGTCTGCTTGGCGCCCTTTCAGCATCCCCGACCGCCTGAGCTCCTACGTGGCCGCCACCTGTGCAATCCCCGTGGACCACTCACAGACTGCCACATCACCCGATGACGTCATGCTGACGTCACCCGACCCTTACCCCACCTGATGACGTCATGCTGACGTCATCCAAAAAGCGCGCCAATGAGGCAAAAGTCCATATTTAGCCGTTTTTTGACGTTTTTCCCATTTTCTCACTGAAAGAACCATTGCTCTCCTCTGCATGAGAATTACGTCCACTGCCGCCAACCTACTGAAATCGTCCTGAAGAGTGCTGTCGCCTACAACCCACCTGCACCTGTCGCCATTACCAGTAATTCACCAGGTATTTACCCAGTGCATCCTTTCAAAGCTAAGTTACGTCCATGTTTCTCCAAAATTGAACTCACAAGAGTAAAACAAACCTGTTTTTACCATTAAATTCCCGGATAAACTAGCATTCCCCACAATTGCAGGGTGTTACACTGAAATTTGTCACCATGACTATCTGCAGTTAATATGGCTCCATCAATAGTCATATTATCCTCCTTGTCAAGCCTTATACCTCTGCTCTCCATGTCAAACTTCAAAAAAGAGAGAAAGTCATTAAAAAACATGTTTATCTCTGGGTACGCAGGTTCTCTCTATCTTGCCTACGTGTACGCATCCCAAGCTCATTGTACCTGCGTACTTGTACGCTCTATAAGCCAAGGGACGGGTGCGTACTCCTGTAAAGGTCAAAAGGCGTGAGTTCATCTTAAAAAAGTTACTTGTGGTCACTTCTAGAGCTTTCTAGAAGAGTGTTTGACGTGTATTGAGCACCTCTAGATGGTTCATGCATCCCTATGATAGAGGAACTTATCCCATCAAGAGAGGAGCTACCCCATCCAAAAGAGGGAGTATCCCATTGATGTTGGAACTGAATAACTTTCTCTAGAACACTATAAATACAGGCATTGGGCCAGAGGAGGGGAGGTTGAAAGCTGAACATTCCAAAGGGTAGATGCTGCTGGAATTAGGACTTCCATTGTAAACTTGTGAGGAGATATTACCATCCTTTCTTGTTCATTTGGAAGTGGGTGAGCTTGTCAAAGTAGAGGAAAACTCTTGCTGGACCCTGGAGGAACTTGCACAACACCAAGGCTCAGGTTGTAATGGTTTCTTTTTTGTTTCCTTAATACAAATAAGTCCATTCTTCTCAATGATTTGTTGTTAATGAATTGTTTCATATACTCCTTGGTCTATATGTTGGATATGCTTTGTTTTATGGAATATTCAGGTGTTATGTAATCGTTTGATTGTTAGTGTATGCAGGTTTCAAAGTGAAGGAGGAGCTCATCCGGATCAGCGAGGCTGGACTGCTACAACGAGCATTGGACTTGAGGTAGGATCGAAAAACACTTGGTTTCTCATAGAATAATGTATGTTTAGAGAAGGATTGCTCTTAATTGTCTTGTTTGTCACTAGGGAGTCTTAGACTCCTAGGGAGGTTAGTTTTGTCCGCAAAAATAACTCTTTCCGCATGACAAATTGGCGACTCCGCTGGGGATTCCATTGATGTGTTTGATTTTTCTTTTGAGTATTACTTTGATCTGAAAAGAGTCTTGTTTCTTTTGTTTTTTGATTGGTTGACTGTGTTTTTGGGTGAGTTAGCTTAGAGTCGAGTTAGAATTTAGTTTTTCTTCATTTTGCAGTAGTACGCACCCTCTGAGTTAGACACAGTGCGTACCTGTACGCACTGTATCTTTGTACACAGAGCGTGCGTGCACCTGGTTAAACAGGCTGCCTGCGTACCCTGTTAAAATTGAGAAAATTCCAATTTTATCCATTTTTTCCCTTTAGATTTTGTTTTTCCTAGTCTTTACTGCCCAGATCCACTGGTTGTCTGTCAAAAATCTTCGCCTGCACTTGTCCCATTAGTGTCGAAAGTTTTAGTGAAATTCGTTGAAGTTTTAGCATTAGGGTTTTGATTTTTGTATTGGTCCTGTAGTGACTTTGGATTTACAAGTTGTGGAACCTTAGATATCTCTGGTTTTGTCAGTCTTCTTAGGAGTCGGACCAGTCGTAAAGTCTACCCGCATGAGCGACCTACCTTTGCGTTGCCCTCTTTGCGAAATTTCAATATAGCTTGCTCATTTAAAGTTGTGAATTTCATTTTCAAAAAGAACAAAAGAAGATTGAGTTTTTGTTTTGATTAGTTTGTGATTCTGCATAAACTAGTCCTTGGACTGATTATTGCCAAGTAAAACATCCCAAAATCATCTTAGTAGGCTTTTGCTTCATAGATTTACTTGTTAGGGAAAGTTAGGTAAATTTCCTTTGATTTGTTTTTTGAGTGAACTTTTCATAGATTTTTATAGATCTTGAAATTGCTTTGATTAGATTAATTTTACATGCTTTATTAAATAGGAAAATACAAAAAGATCTCCTTTGCGAAGTTTGCTTTAGAGTAGCATTTGAAGTCTTGAAAGAAAAAGGAATTTTTTCGTGAAGTAATGAGTGGTCATGTTTTGTGCGCTTTGAAAAGATAAAGAGAATTGTTTCTTTGATTGTCTATTAAGAAAGTTGCTTTATCAAAAAATTGCATTCTCTCAACTCTCTTAATTAGAAAATTCATTGAAAAGAAAAAATAGTGTAAATCATCTTAGGTGCATCTTTTATAGAATTGGAGTCGAGTCTATACACCACCAAGTTTCATCTCCATCACCTTTGTCTTAAAGAACAGCCATTAAAATCAACGCTTAAAGTAAAATTAACTTAGAAATTTTAATTTTTCTAGGGCTCTGAAGCACCAACATAGATCAGGCTAGTGTCTTGGAGTAGGTGAGTAATTAACTCTCCAAGACTATTAAACCAAACAAGTAGCTTATCTTGTGATAGAATAAATCCAACTATTACATTTATACTCTGGGAAAGCTCCTCTTCAAGGAGAAGCACGAGCTCGTGTCCGAACCAGTGAGGGGATCAATCCTCCCTTGTTGGGAACGACGCCAGACACGCACATATTACAAACGGTAAACCTCAGATTATTGTTGAGGAGCCAGCGGATCACTTATCGGTAAACCTTGGATTGACCATTGTCAAGGAGCCGGTAAGGGGATTGAGCTTGTTACTCTGCCCTTGCGTGCTGTCGGAGTGTAGATTGTTCTCCCAGGTGTATTTGTTGCTGTTGGTAACCCCTTAGTGGCCATAATCTTAGGATTCTACCCAAGGTGACGGTGGTGGGAAGATCCCACTGTACCGGGAGCAGACGTCGGCTAGACTCACTTGGATTTTCTGGGGGGTTCACTTCACTCGAGACGGTTAAAGTGGAGGAACTTGGTCCAGTCTATTCATTGAGCAGGTTGCCGGGGTAATTGTTCCACCCGCTATTTCTGTACTGAATCCTACGAGGTTGGATTTCATCACCAACTAGTGTTTTTGGTTCGGAAGCTTACTGTTTGTGTTTGGTTTGACGCCCTAGATTATTTAGGCGTATGTTTCAAAATTGATTGGTTCTTTAGC
>APFE031309030.1:0-18477 GCA_000404065.3 Pinus taeda | reverse complement strand
CACTTTGTAATATGATTTAGGCCTAGGGCATAGAAATGGTTCTTTTTCTCAAGGGCTATGTAAGTAATACGTATTGTACAACATAAAAATATTATATACAAATACAAATGATTAACTACAAAATAGAAAATAAATTAATAAAATAAGAGGATAATGTACAATCTATAAGGCCAAGGAAGATGAGAATTTCCAATCGATGAGTAGATGGAATTTACAAACGAAGTGTCCAAATGAGATGAAACGAGCTATGCTAGGTAGATAAGAAGACATCGAACTCATTTAAGCGATCCATATTATCAAAATCTAAAAGTAACAATACTAAGCAATCAATTAAAAGGGTTCTTTAATAATCATAAATTATATAATATATATATTAACAATTAAAATAATTGTTTTAAACTTAAAGTCCATTCAATATGTATGCATTTAAAAATTTATAACATCTCTTTTTATAAATATTCATTTTACTTTAATGTATTCGTTGTAAATGAGAAACAAGTTGATATAAGAATATTTTATTTAAAATGGATATTAAAATATTTTATTTAAAGTGGATAATGAATTTTGTAAAACATCAACTCTATGCTCACCATTAACAAAAATCAATGTTTCTTTTATTAATGGTTTAACTTCCAATGACCTATAGAAATGGAGAAAATATACAGATGTGTAATATATATAATATATATATAATATGTTTCATCCTCTAAGGAATTGGTTAGACTCAATATCAAAGCTCGAAGCCATAACAACAAAACCATCATGTCCTGTCTAGATGACTAAGATGATAATTATTTCTCGCCACCATCCACTCCTCTCTCTCTCTCTCCCCTCCTCTCTCTCTATATATATATATATATTAATAAAAATATAGTATTTAAATTAATAATTTTAATAAAATGTTATTAACACCACAAAAATTCCCCGTATAAATGTAACTCTATTTATTTAAGGGGGAACAGATTCACAAAATCTGTGAAATGAAACACATGTTCATTGTTACTTGATTTCATATTACATTGAGTTGAATCCCACTGAAATTCAAGAAGTTGTTTTTGGTGAGAAGTAAATTATTATAAAGGAAACTTTGAAAGATATTAACCAGAGTAACAAATCTATAAGATTATGTGTATATATGTTAGCTTGATGGGGCCTGACCCAGGTTCGGAGTTAATTATCCAAACAAATCCTTGTACTACTGGCCCTTTCGGCAATAGCTCGTGGAGTGCAGTCTGAGGTCTCACCCTAAGCAGTATAGGGGGATGCTGGAACCAAGTTTCTGTGTCCTTGAGATGCCTGAGGGGTCTGTTTAGTCCAACTATGAATACCTTCACGCATGTCACTTTGCATGCTGTCCTGACCTGTGAGACCTTCATGATCTGTGATAATCGCCTTTGCACAACCCTAACCAAGGGCTGAGGTGATTTCGCGCTGCCCTAGTAGTGATCTAGCTACTTCCCCAAGTTATACCGCGGATCTTACTTATCTTCTTATAACAGTTAGTTATCTTCACGTAAACAAATACTTAATCTTATATTCGCTTTATCAACACATTCATATAAGTTCGCGCATCATATAAACAATAGAAATGCAATTTATATTTGATACATTAATTGCATAAAACAAGAAAAAGATACATAGAAATGATGTAAAACTTCTCTTTATTACTTCTCCAAAGGTTACATACTTGACTCGCCTTGCACACTCAACTGCAGGGGTCTAAGCACTCAGCTGCAAACTACTAGGCCTCTGCGCACTCAGCTGCAAAGCCTTCTCCTACTCTACAACCCAAATACTCGACTCTACACTTAGATAAGACTCAATTCTCCATCTATTACTTCCACTTTTCTTTTTTCGGTGATTTACAACTTAGAGCCTCACTCTATTTATAAAATCCCATGGTTCGTGGACCATGGGTAGATTTCTAAAGCCAACATTACATTACAAAAATGAGGGCGGACAACCCTATGACTCATTTACAATCTTCGCACTCTGCGCCCACAAAACGCGGAGTTTTTACATTGGATTTGGTCAAAATCTGGCCTTTAAGCCCCAAAACTTGCCTTAGAGGATCCCATGCCCAACCGGCCCCCAACACAAACATCGTGACTCGCCCTTGAGTCACTCTGTCGATGCAGAGATCTTCACGCGGAGACCTCCCAACTCTGTTCGAACTGCTGCAAGATCGGTAATGCACTAAGTAACTGCCTGTTGTATCTCCTGCACACGTTGTTCAAAGACTGCTGTATTTGAACTGCATCTTTGTATATGCGCATGCGTTCCATGCATCTACGTGAGCTTGACTTCGATCGAGGCTGTAATGATGAATGCCTCATCGATCCAAGGCTGGACGTGTATCTTCAAAACCGCTTCTTTATGTCGCGCTACGTCTACTTGCTCCTTAAGCTTTTTGGCCTGTTGCATCCGCGCAAGCCTCTGTGTAAGGGAGATTGTTTGCGCGGTCCCTTTTATATCATCATATCTTTGTTGTAGCTCACGTGCCTCTGTTTCTAAGCGCTATATGTTCGGGTCCTCCTGTAGAGTGGTGAGGACCTCGAACGACTCTTCCAACATTTTGGTGCAATCCTTTACTACACTGCTCATCTCCACCATCCCCGATGTAATGGCATTGGCACGCTGTTCCCTTATCTCAGGAGGAGTTGAAGGCTGTGCTTTCAATCGCAGCTCTGATATGTGAAGGTTCAGCTCCAGTTGAATCTTAGCCATCTCTTCTCATGCCTCGTGCACCCCTATTGCTAACCTCTGGATGCACGCCTCTGCTGGTGCCTTTGTTGGTGCCTCTGCTGGGATGGCCAACTCAGGGACCATCTAGCAGGCCTCCTCAACCACTTGCACCATCTGCCTGTTCTGCGCCACTACCTCGTCATGCTGTAGGCTTAGTTGTTCCATATTAATTTTCTGCTCGCTCAACACCTGCAGTACACGACCCTCCCTAGCCCGCAGTTCTGCAATCACTTCGTCCTGCAGGACATAGAGTGTCTCCCGAGGGAGCACAACCATGTTGATCCCTACTCCCTTCAACGCACTGACCATAGGCCTGTTGGCCTCATTCTCTATAACCAGTGCCCCCTCTGGCAGCGCTATGGTGTTAGTCATGCGAGCGCACAACATTTCCTCAGTTGCGACCATTCCTACTGTAAGGTTGGTCGAGAGAGTACCAGCCTGAGGAGTGCACACCTGCAACTCCTGTATCTGTGTCTGGAGGGCCCCCAACACAATCTAATTATCCTTTATAAGCTGTTGGAGGGCCTCCGTGGTGACGTCACGCACCATCTCCCCTATATCATGGAGATCTCCTTTGGTGAGGGTGATCGGGTCAAAAGAAGTCTTAGAATCTTTCGACTTCTTTCACGGCCCCAGTTGCTCTCTTGGGTGCTGGCGCTTCAACTGTGTAGATGTTGTTTCTGTGTCCGGGCCACCTTCCTCTGTCTCGGGCTCTTCCTCGGGCGACGACGACTTAGGGCCCTTACGCTCCTTCTCTGCTACTTGTTGTTGTTCTGTGACTACCTTTTGTTGTTCTGTTGTTGCCTTCGCGATGTCCCGTGCCTCCTGTGCCTTTGTTGTTGCTGCCTCTTCTCTTCTCTTCTCTACCAACTGCACCACTGCAGTTTTGCCTCCTCCTTCTTTCGTTGTGCACCAAACTTTTCTGTTTCCACCGCGGAGATGGCTGAAGTGCGCCACTCCGGCGGCCATGACTCAAGCACGACAAATATAACATCATCTGTGGTCAGGTACGACAGTTCATTCCACTTTTCCGTGGGGTCCTTGCGCACCCTGATGTACACGTGATGGAAGTCCCCATTGAACTATGTAAACCTTTGTAGGCTATTGTAGACAGTGGGCGATAACCGCAGCTTGCGGTTAATCCCCATTCTGATGTTCATCTCCATGAACACCTAGAATATCTTATTGTATCGGATCCTTTATGCATCTTTAGTGGCTCACAGCAAAGCATACTTTGCTACCTCCAGAAGATCCCGCACAATTGTGGGGAAATGGTTGTCCTCAGGCAACTCCCAAGATACCAGAACTATGGACAGCATAAGCCATGCATAGTGGAAGGTCTGCCCTTGTTCCTATGCCTCTTGACAATTCTCCAAGAACTCCTTGTATAGGTACTCCGACCAGTTAAAGTGGATGCCCTCTGCACATTGCATGGAAAGTGATACCATCGACGTGAGAACCTCATCCGTGCGGCACTTATGCATAACCTTGCCAGCCAATATCCGGGTTGCAACTTTGATTGCCTTATTGTTGATACTAGAGATCACGTAACCTCTCTTCTTCTTCTCCAGCTTGAATTTTGCCTTCATGGCCTTTGCATTGGCTAAGTCAGTGCTCTTAGCCTCCGAAATATCCGCTGGGTCCTCCCCCTTGCAAGGGAGTCGGGTAATTCTATGAATCAGGTGGTCCGTGATGGGGATGGGCTCCTCTAACCACAAACACCCATTGTGCATCAAGCAGAGTAGCTGCCTGCTGACAAAGATAATTATTGGGGCGTGATGGTAATGGCAGGTTCAACAACCCTACTTTCTCTACCCCGCGCAACCACTTGTGCAATTCCAACTCAATGACTCCCGCTGCAGTGTTTTTCTTCAGCTTCATGAGTTGCGCAGTTTCCAAGTGTGGGAACTTTTCGTGGTCTGCAAGATCCTAGTATTCAAACTTTAGACTCGGTACCTGTCCCAAGTGTGCTCCTTCAAAAACGATATCGTCAAGTAGCAACAGAGTCTGCAGAGAGCCCTTGCTCTCAACTAGGTCCTTGGGCACCCTTGCCTTTCCCTTCCGTTGAGGAACATATGCAGGCAACCTAGTTAGAGGATCTGCGCCCTCAGTTTCCACGTCCATGTCTTCGTCCTCCTCTTGGACAAGGATTTCCTCATGGTCTTCCAACTCTTCATCATTTTCTAGATTAATTGTTTTCCCCTTTTCTTCCATGATCAGTTTAGTTTGCAACGAGTTTCTAAGGGACACGTGCACCAGGACCATGGGTTGCTTATCTTTCTTGGGTCTCGGCGTGCGCGATGATTTAGGGATTTTCGCAACTATCCCGACGCTCTCATGGGCATCTCCTATAGTCATGGCCTGCGCGGCCTCTTCAGCGGTCATTTTGTCGATGTCCATGGGTTCCTCTAGTGTGGTCATACTGTTGTTCCACAAATCTCTCAAAGGCTTAGGTAAGTGCTTAAACAACGCCTTTGACTTCAAAACATCAAACAAATCTAGGTTCACAGACCTATGGGCGCGCAATAACTCAATTCTCAAATGGCTAAGTGTTGTTTTTTGGGTAGCCCTTTGCAATTTATAGCACCTTTTGAATTCGAATGTGACCATTCCCCCGAAATCCGGTTCATTAATGCTCCCTTGGTGGCAAATTTTCCCAAATCTAGCCCATAAATCCTGCCTTAAATGCCTACCGCCCACTCCATTTGGTCTCAAACCAAGCATCACATTGTGAATAGTGACTATAACGGCCACTTTCCAGCCGACCTGCATGGTAGCGCAGCTACCCTTGCGCTATTGCGAACCTTGTGATACTTCACTCCTACGTGTAGCCTTGACATCGCGTAGTTTTAGGGCAAAGTAGTTTATAATCCCGCACCTCCTTTCAACTACCTGGAGCGCTAAGACTGTGCTTCCCATGGCTAATCAGGTGACCAAGCCACCTGTATACGGCTTCAACCGACCATCAATCACTTTTCCTAGGAAAAGTCGCCTTTTAAGTTTACTATCTGTATCACCCACTTTACCATTTGCATCGCGCCCTCATTGGTGATCCCTTTAGTAATATACGGCTCGATCCAAGGCATCACACTAATCAACTCTCGGTGGTAGCTCCTAAATTTTTCAATGAAACCATGCACCTCTTGTCTTATCACCATAACCTTTTTATCAAGAAAGTCCTTCTTTATTCCTTCCTCAAGCTTCTTGACTTCTTCTTCTGTCACGACACTTTTCGCCCCTAACCAAAATTTTTCCTTCATGAGTTCTTGGAGCCTAAGATCACCCTATTGGATCTCTTCATCAGATCCCAAGCATTCTTCTTCGTCCAGTTGCGCGATCCCTTCTTCCAAGGCTCTGCGATCCGTCATATCCGTGGGCACTGCTATGCGCGAACTAGCCATGATAGACTCCATTGGTATTACAACGTTCACTCCATAGGCCAGCCTAGAAGGCGTCTGTTTCATCAATTTCTTGCACATCACCCTATAAGCCCATAAAATTGTTGGTACGCGCAGGCCCCAATCACTTCGTTGTGCATTATTTACCTTGTTCAGTGCTCCGCACACCTCGTTAAATGCTTCCGCATGGAGAACCTTCTATGCGCTCGTTCTCTCCACACCATGTCTTTCCAACTTGAGGAACCATTTGCGCATTTCCCCCTCCCCAACACATGCTTATTGACCGTATCTCCCAACGCGAAGTTCATGCGCATCCGCGTAGGTTGTTTTCCATATGTCGGCATTCACCTGGCTAGATGTGCGTACGATTTATCCTGCCCATTGCATTTATTCGTCAATCGCACTCTAGGCTTCCCAAACCGCATGTGCATCATTCTTCTGCATTCGCACGAGTCCTCAAATATCCATTTGTGCGTACCCCACCATCTTATGGGCGTAGCGTGCAATACCCAATTCAAGGCCTAGAAAAGTTGCTTTTTCGGCACCTCCCTTTCAAACTTATCTAGGAAGGTTTCTACCTCACTTAACCCATCATAAGTAGGCAGATCTAGGCTCACTTTTGTTGATATGTAGCGCATTGATCTTGTCATCATATTACAGTTCAACGTGGTTACCTTGTGTAACCGGTTCTGCCATCACTCTATCTCCTCATCAGAATCCGATGTACAGGAGCTTTCACACTCCCATGAGATCTGTCTGTCCATGGTGGGATTTACCCAATCTTGCTCTCGTGCAGTTATTTTGTAGATGCAGTCCAAATCATAGTCACTTTCATAATCACGCACCGTCTCTGTGTAGTGTGATCCCTCAGCGGGGTCTAAGGGTATAACTATGCACAAAGATTTCTTCTCAAAAATCATCTTGCGCTTCTTCAGATTATTCACCTCATTCATGTTAGTGGCTCAATCAATTCCTAAGAGCGCGGGGTAGGGATTGCAGTCATCAATAATCTCTATCACTTCAAATTTTTCTAGCGTGCTCTCTCCCTCAATATCCATGGTGATTCCCTGCAATCGTCTCATGGGTATTATCTTCTGTTGGTTCGCCTTTCACAACTGAATAGGAGACCATTGTAGCATAGGCCTCCCCATGCGCTCCCATGTCTACTTCCGCAGAACGTTCATGTCCAATCCAAAATCTAGAATTACTTGGTCCATCTCATATTCTCCATTCTGCATGGTTAGCCTCATTTCTCTCCCTGTCCTAGTCTTGTGTTTTCTAATCTTCTGGACTATGCGCAGTTCTCTTAGCATGGTCCCAATGCATCTGTTAAAGAGTTCCTGCAATCCTTTTACAACCTTACTGTCACGCAGTAGCTTCATGCATGTTTCTAGGAACATCGTAAGCATAGATGGGTCCATGTCCGACTCTAGTTTATCTTTGCTTTCTGAAGTGGAGGCATCAACAAAGCTCTTCTTAACTTCCATGAACGTTTCCTTAGCGTGCTCCAAATCAATCTCTGCTTCTTTCGTCAGAGCCTTGCGAAGCCAAGTACTATCTTTAGGTTGTTTGCCTTTATCATCTCCCATCGCGATTCCACTTCGGAGCACAATGTTCACATTTGGGTCTTCCTCGCATGGCTCAGACCTCATCATCTACAGGATCTGAGTTAGGGGAGGTGGTAGCGCTCCCTTGTCGCATATCCTAGCTATCAGCATAGGACAATCCTTCGTCTCATGATCAAACAAGGTATAATACAAACATGATGGGCATGCTGGATTCGTACAATCACGAGCATAATGTCTTGACCCTCTGCAATTATAGCATATTAGCTATCTGTGACCTCTTCTAGGTCCTCCTCCACCTCGGCCTCGCCCACGCCCCTGAAATCCGGTTCGCGCCACTCCTGCATTTGAGTCTAGGGGTCGCGCTTAGGCTTGAACTCTATAGGTGGGAGTTCTATCCATCATCAGCTCATAGCTTCTACAAGTGCGCTCATCGTGTCCAACTGATCTACAAAAATTACAGAACAACTGTTGTGAATTCTGCGTGTACTTCTATAACAAATGGCAGTTGTCCGTAGCATGCTTTCCTCCTATTTGACAAATCACGCACCACAAAGCAAGTTCCGTGCTAGGTCCTGCTTGCACTTCCGGTCTTAATGGCTTCAATCCTCCTCCCGCGAGGTAATTCATGAACACAGGGCAATGGTCCTTATCATGACCCTAAACCTTGCATTTTATGCACCATACCTCTTCGTGCACTTCTACTCGGGCTGTCCTATCCTGTTTCAGACTCTGCATCTCAAGGCACAAGTTTTTCAACTGCGTGTGGATTTGCTGAACTCCCAAGTTAGGATTCTGCATCGGGGTCTCATGCAACCTCATCGCAAACTCGAAGGTGTCTGCCTGAGTCGTTAACCTCTGTTGCGACATTGCGTTCCTCAAATGTGGTGTTAGTGATGCTATAAACCATTTGCAGTGCTGTCCATCCGTCAAAGTCATATTAGCTTCACGAATCGTACACTTCAGTCTCTGATCCAGCTCTCAAGGAGTCTCGCCTAGTGGAATTGTGATCTCTTTGAATCCAATGATCAACTATGCTTTTGAATTCGGCCTGCTAAATTCTCTTTTTAGTGCAATTTAGATATCTGTGATTCCCGCATTCAGATTGTCATTAGAATGCTTAATATACCAGGTCAATGCCCGATCCTGTAGAGTGCGAACCAGCGTCACTTTATTCATATTATCATCTGTAACTCCCTATTCTTCCCATATGACTCTTATGACGAACCAAAACTGGTCCGGATCTTCATTTCCTACTCCCTTGAACACATGCAACTTTATCGTGCTTGCCATACTGGATCGTGGTGGCGGTGGAGGTGGTACAGGTGAAGATGGAGGTGAAGGCAGTGAAACTGGTGGCAGTGTGGATGGGGGTGGTATGTGTGGAATCCTTTGCCTTATTAAATGGATCACACTTCGCAGCAAGACCTTCGTGAGCTCTTCCTCGTCCCCTCGCAGAGGTGAAATCAAAGGGCTATTCTATGGTCCCTTACTTCCTTCATTTCTATAGGTTTTTCCACTTCACATAGCTCCGAACATCAAGGTAATTGCATAACCCTCTTTTGACACAATAACATTTTAATCCAAGTATTCAGAGACTTTACGTACTTACCTCATGGTCCTTTGAGAAAGTGTCGCTCTGCCTCGCTATCGCTGACTGAAGTATCTACCGCGAACTCAGTATTGAATCCTCCTATAATTCGATTGAGCCAGTGATCAACAACGCGCACGATCTTATCCTCTGATGCTTCCAATATGCGCACCAACTCTGGGGTCCACATAATAGGATTGCTGAGTTTCCATCTTTCTTGGCTATCTACTAGCTTCACGATCCACTCATACAACTCAGTAGGGAAGGATGCGAAAAAGATTTCGTGGATTTCTATGTACATGTAGTAGTCTAACCACTCTTCTTTTGTTAGTCGCGGATTCCTGTTCTCCTGCGCTGCGAACTCGTGAATTCTTCTGTCCAACCAACCTTCGATTTCCTTCTTAGTTGGATTCCAATGATATGATATCAGACATCTCTATGCAGATTCTGGTCCCCGACGAAAAAACCATTTTTTGGCTTGAGGGGGCTTGAACTAGGTTCATAGTTAATTAGCCACACAAATCCCTACACTACTAGCCCTTTCGGCAACAGCCCACGGAGCGTGGACTGAGGTTTCACCCGAAGCAATATGGGGGGGTGCTGGAACCAAGTTTCAGCACCCTTGAGATGTATGAGGGGTTGGTTTAGTCCAACTGTGAATACCTTCATGCAGGTCGCTTCACACACTACTTTGACCTGTGAGGCCTTCGCGATTTGTTATAATCACCTTCGTGCAACCATCATTGGGGGTTGAGGTGATTTCGCACTACCCTAACAATGATCTGCGCTACTTCCCCAAATTATACGCGGATCTTACTTATATTCTTATAATAGTTAGTTATCTTCACGTAAATATATACTTAATCTTATATTCACTTTATCAACACATTCATATAAGTTCGCACATCATATAAACAATAGAAATGCAATTTATATCTGATACATTCAATGCACAAAACATGAAAATGATACACATAAATGATGTAAAACTTCTCTTTATTACTTCTCCAAAGGTTACAGACTCGACTCACCTTGCACACTCAGCTGCAGGGGTCTGCACACTCAGCTGCAGACTACTAGGCCTCTGTGCACTCAGTTGCAGAGCCTTCTCCTACTCTACGACCCAAAGACTCTACTCTACACTCAGATAAGACTTAATTCTCCATCTATTACTTCCACTTTTCTTTTTTCGGTGATTTATAACTTAGAGCCTCGCTCTATTTATACAATCCCATGGTCCGCGGACCATGGGTAGATTTTTTAAAGCCGACATTACATTACAAAAATGAGGGCGGACAACCCTATGACTCATTTACACTCTTCGCACTCCATGCCCACAAAACCCGAAGTCTTTACATCAGATTTGTTCAAAATCTGGGCTTTAAGCCCCAAAACTTGCCTTGGGGGATCCCGCGCCCAAAAATATATAGTGATTATGCCCGAGGGAGTAAAAATTGTAGCAGGAGAAAGTAAGTTGTTTTTTGTGGGATTGTTGTGGTAGAAAACACAACACCCCCATTTAGACTCTTTACTATTACCACCATTATAAATGGGGATGCTTTTTTCTTTTGCCTTTAGTTTTCGAATCATTATTTATTCATTTTTACTTAATTAGTTTTGTTTTATTTTTCACTTATTTAAAAAACAAAGAAAATGGTTTTGATCAAACTTTGTTTTAAACCTTTCATGTAATAAATCTTTGATTCGATTTCATTTGAATAAACCAATCACATAGCCCTCGAGTCCAAGACTTTAATTAAAATATGGCTTAAATGAGTTTTTTAACCTTGGAATTCCTTTGAAATCTTAAACCAAAATGTATTACATATATACATACAAACCATATGCTAAAACATATAAGGGGCATAACAAAATGTTGAACTATCAGAGGATTTATATGTTATCGCAACCAAAACTTACAATGTTGGTCGACTCCCATCCAAAAGGCACGTTTCATTTATGTCAACTATTGAAGTTTTTAAACGTATTTCCATGCCAAAATCTCGATAACCCGAGACTTTCAGACTCAATATGTCATACATTCCAATTAATCCTAATATCAGATCCATTCAACTATCGAGATTTTGGTAACAAATGCGCTTGGAAGTTCCAATAGGGTCTGGAACCGATTGGTTTCAAAGCTCTAATTTATCATGGTTTCAAGTCTTCTCTTTTTCAGATGTTCATCAAATATCATGGTTTTTGGTTGTGAAATGGTCCAAATCCTCCGATAGTCAAATTCCATCAAGATCTGAACCCTGAATGTTTTGATATAATTCATTTTCAACACACTTGTCAATTAAATTGTCTCCAAAAAACTAAATAATTTTAATATCATTATTATTAGTAAAAATATTAATTATACATTTAATTCAATACAAATATTATGGAATTTCACTTTGATTAAAAAAATAAAGTCATTGTATATTTTAAATTTTTATATTAATTTTTTTTATAAATATAATAAAGTTGAATATTA
Source organism: Pinus taeda (assembly GCA_000404065.3). Classification (NCBI taxonomy): domain Eukaryota; kingdom Viridiplantae; phylum Streptophyta; class Pinopsida; order Pinales; family Pinaceae; genus Pinus; species Pinus taeda. Next base: position 6,699 of record APFE031309030.1, on the reverse strand, counting down.
AAATAAAAATTATATAATAAAATTTAAATTATATTTATTAAAAAAAATTCTCCACAAAATTATACATACAAATCACAGCGAAATCACATTATAAATACAAGTAATTTCATTATAATTTGTTTTCCTTGTTTTCCTAAAGCATTATGTCATTGATATTAATAAATAGAAATGTTAATCAATTCAATATCCAACAATTTTTCATAAAGTATATATATATTGGTTGAATATATATCCATGCATATTGGATGGAATTTCATATATATATATATATATCAATGTAATTTAATTTATTTTTAAAATTTTTAAAATTAAGAGATTTTGTTCTTTTTAGTTTTTAAGTATTTTTTTATTAGTTATTGATTGCTTTTTTATTTTTTATTTCTTATTTCAGTAAAATTTAAGTCAATTTGGTGAAGTTACTCACTTTTTATTTATTACGCCGTAAGGCGTTTCCCTCTGAAATCAACTTCCCTCATTGCCTACTTGTCATTTTGTGCACCATACGATTAGATGTTAGACGATTAAACAAATTTCAAGCATTAGATCAATGGCAAGGGGAAGAGACACGGGCAGAATGGAAACGGACAGGCATTTTATGTTATGGCATTCGCGCGGTGGAGTTCGTTCCACATGGGATTCGCTGGCAACATGGATATAGATTTGCAAATGAGGCAGGATCCAAGATTCGCCAAAAACTGACGAATTCGGGAACGAGAAGGGGGTGTTTCACAAGGAACCTTCACAATCGTTTCTGGATCTTCACTGTTTCTAATGGCGGTCTCACACGCATCAAGAAAACGTTTTACCCCATGCTCAGCATATGTGCACGCATCTCCCACGTTCATCTTCTTCAGGAGTTCATCTAGATAGCTATCCAAAGCGTGATCTCCGTTCAATGAAGCTGCTAGCAGCACCAATTCCGTCTGAAAATCGTGTAAAAATCGTGTAAAGCGGCATCTTCCTTTGGTTCTGTATGTCTCAGCTGGGGCGGTATGGGAAACTCATCTGATCGCAAAAATAACGATTCAATTAGAAATTAAAGCATAACTATCCCATTTGAAATCGAAGCATAATGTACCAGGTTATAGGGCTTCATCTGTAATTCCTATGGTGGAAAGATAGGTAGATACCCGGGCAGTCTGTTCGCGGGCTGTCCCGAAGTTGTAAAACGCTTTCAAAAGTGCCGACCCAAGCATCCCTCTTCGTCAGAAATTCTGATTTCAGATTGAAGATCTTCTTAACAGTTGCAGGGATGGACGAATGCTCAAACTCGGATGAAGGATATGGCCCGTTTGGCCCATGCACCACTACAAAATTAATTAGTGTAACTCATCAAATCTTCACATTTATTGCAATCGTTCTTTATATCAGAAAAGGAAAGCTTTCTTCATTTGATAAGAATTCAGCTATGGTCTTTCTCCTCTGAAAATTCTTCAATTATTGTCAAGCTGTACCCCCAAGAGAGAATGGAAAATAAAAGAAAACTTACTTGTCCCTTTGTTAATCCAGGGAGAAATCATGATAGTCGGCACACGAACGCCCAATCTGTTGAATTCGAAGTAGTAGGGCTTGGGGCCAATGATACCATCAGGAGAGGGGACATCCCTCACAGGCATGGGAACATGATCGTAGAAACCCCCGTGCTCATCGTATGTAATAATGAACAACATCTCGTTCCACTGGGGACTCGATCTAAGAACCTCGTACACTTCTTTCACAAACTTCTGCCCTACACTAACATCATGGGATGGATGGTCATCGTTTCCAGGCAAAATCTTGAGATCGAAGTAACATTGCTTGATCACCACATAATTGGGGAGCTTCCCTTTCTTGGCATCGGATTTGAAGTGGAGATCGTATTGGTGAAACTTGATGATATACTTGAGCTTTCTAAGATTTCTGTAGAACAAAGTGCTGGGAGGATACTAGTAGTAAATACCGAAGTCGAGCCTGGATTCGGCTATGGATTCGAAGATGGTCTTTTGAGGAAATCCCTCGATGAGATTTAATGCATCGTTGTTGGTGGTTCCATGGGAAGTCACAGAATGAACATAGAGCCTGTTGGGTTGTGTGGAGGCGGGGGACGGAAGCAAACCACTTGTCAAAAAGTGCGTATTCGCTTACAAGAGCTTCATAAACAGGGAGCGCTTGAGGTCTGAATCCATTCATGACAGTTGCAGACATACCCTTCTCAGTACTCTCGGCCTGTTGGGTGAATCCGTTCATGGGAGGAGTATCCGCAGAGGTGTTGGTGGAATTTCCAAAAACCTGTTCTCTAATGGCTTGGTATGAATGACCAGGATCTGGATCGACATATTCGGCTTTATTTTGGAAAAACACTTTAGCAGAGTTGGGATCTGTTGTGGAGATAGGGTTCCATTCCTCCCCTGTTACGCCATTTATCTTTGGATTCAGCTCCTTCATCCATCCGAGCATGTGGTCGAATGATCGATTCTCCTGGACGAGGATCACAACAGTTTTCATGGGTCCGGGTATTGCCATCTTCAATCCTGTAGCTGCAATCTACAAGAACGTATGTATAAATTAGCAACTGCAGATTTCAGTATGAAACTCTTAAAGAATGCTCGTTTCCTCATGTGTGAAAAAAGTGTAGGCGTGAGTTTGTTTATAGCTATGCCGTGACAAGGAAGCTTGTGCGCAGAGTGTTTCAGATTGGAACGTATTCGAATGCGTGAATAATCCGCATTGCATTTAAAAGTAGAACAACCTAGATGGGTATATATGCGAAGAATATTCATCCCTTTTGGATAGACCACTTTTATTTGTTTTTTCCATGTTCAATTCAGCCACATGCGTGTGGTTGCAAATACAGGTATAGCACACGCGAAGCTTGAACTCAAGTGTTTTGAACTAAATTAGACTTGTAGTTATCAGACTGTTAGGTATTGTTTCAACCCGTGTCCAGAGTCGCCCTGCCTATCCACGCTAGCTCTGGGAGAACCATAGGGTTGAATCGTTCTGCAATACCGTGGTGTATTCGAAGTATGGTTTTTCTATGGATAATCATTTCTGCATTGATTAATCCGGAAGCAAGAACATCCTTAGTTTTTTTATTACTTATAATACTGAAGAAAGAATAACACTAATTTTATTTTATTTTTAATTTTAACACTGGGTTTTTCTATGGATAATCATTTATGCTTTAATTAATCTGGAAGCAAGAACAACCTTATATTTACTCCGTAAGGCGTTTCCCTCTGAAATCAACTTCCCTCATTGCTTACCTGTCATTTTGTGCACCATACGATTCGATGTTAGACGATTAAACAAATTTCAAGCGTTAGATCAATGGCAAGGGGAAGAGGCACAGGTGGAATGGAAACGGGACAGGCATTTTATGTTATGGCATTCGCGCCGTGGAGTTCGTTCCACATGGGATTCGCTGGCAACATGGATATAGAACCCGGAAGATGTCGGACAATAGACGGTAAGAAATGGCATTGCTCACTCAACGATTAGAGCCTGCAAACTCATCTATGTTATCAGTGATAAACGTTGGAGTTCGGAATTTGGTTGATTCGGGAAAAAAAAGACCGAATTATCGTTACAGAGAGTCGAGGAACAACCAAAGTGCTTGCAGGGTCAGCGTAGCAGGCAAGTCAAATATTGGATGTGAGGCAAGTGTCTCGATTGTTGAGAATATAATGTCTTTGTGGGTGCAATGTGGATTTGGGGATGGAGCATGTAAAATTAGGGTTTCCCTCATCCATGACCTTGCCCTGCCATGGAGTATTGGCATCAGTTTTTGGTATCAGAGTGTGGATTATAGATATGTGAGGAATGATTTCTTGTAAATCTATGTGTATTTTTTACTTGTTGAAAAGCATCAAGTCGTTGTGTGGCATAGTTGAAATCGGCTGAGAATTTTCTGTACTACCCATTGGAAATTGCAGCCATTGAATGTTGTTGGAGGAACATATTGCTATTGGAGAGCATTGTCTATGTGAATAGAACAAAGTTCTGTGGAATGGATGGCAGGAATCAATCTACATTAAATCACTAGTAAGAATGGGGCTCTGGTTCGAAGCTGGCAAAGGATAATCTCACAAATTTTCATTGACCAGAACTTAAAACAGAGACATTGATTCAACAATATATCTTCACAGTTTTTGACAGAGGTATGTTTGGTGTTCTTGTGTTATCTAATATTAAGGTTGTTTTCAGAGATTAGGCTTTCACCTTAGGCTTTCAGAGATTAGGCCTTCACCTGTGTAAGGGGCATTTAGGAACATGAAAAGAACTAAAAGAATTTTTTTCTCTGCTGTTTTAATTTTCAGTTGCAGATATTCCATCTCTTCATGGATTTTGTGATTGATGGTATCAGGTTATAGATAGTTTGTGTGCTATGGTGGGTATATGTTTTGACAGTCGCATTCTCCTCTGTAGATTGTTGGATGAATTTGCTATTGCATATGTTACGGATTGAATCTTCTTGTTTGGGCTTTTTGGACGAGTTTTTAATATTTATCTGATGTGTAATGAGTTTTGAACCCTAAGACCCAACTTAATATAATATAGTAACCTATTTTAGCATGGCCCCCAACTCAGCATTAACACAATACAATAATTCATTTTAACATGGATCCCCAACTCTGTATTAATAGGGGTAACGTCGGGGTTCCAAGTTTGCATCAACATGATACAGTAACTCACTATAAAATGGGAAGGGCTGGAAATTTGATCACTTGCCTTCATCTATATATGGCTTAAGCTGAATCATATATTGTTTGTTGTATATTAAGCACAAAACATGTTCTCACCCCAGTTTGGGCATAAGAAAAGACAATTTTAAACCCTCTAGATATGAGCAGGCCCTGAAGTTTGGTAGGCTCAAGATCTTACATATATCAGGGTCCCAACTAGATAGATATGGGAGATTGTGTAATTTGTTCCCTTATAAAATATTTTTAGAAAATGTAAACGTGATACCTTTCATTTTTAGTTGTAAAATTTGTAGATTCCTGATATTTAGATATGTGAGACATGATTATACATAGCTTACAATAGATATTGATGTCAGACGAAAAGTAGTTGTGTTTTCTCCCCATGCAAATTTAGTTGCATTTTCTCCCATGCAAATTTTTAATTTTTTTCATGTTCTGTATTAATTATTTTTCAATTTTGGTTCAAAATTGGGCTGGATGAATGAAAATTAAAAGGGAAAATGTGTTCCAGCATGAAATTTTACTTATTTTCTTGAAGGATTTGATGTATAACCTTGAGTGGTTTTTTCCCAATGATATTTGCTTGGACATATTTTTTTGATTCATTGCCATATTTCTGACTGTTTGATTAAACCATTTAATATTGCAATTTCTAATATCTTTGTTTCATAGAAATCTTTAATCTTGTGGCTCGGCATCAGCTGTAGTTTTCATTGATTTTGATTCATTGCCATATTTCTGACTGTTTGATTAAACCATTTACTATTGCAATTTTTGATATCTTTGTTTCATAGAAATGTTTAATCTTGTGGGTCGGGAGTAGCTGTAGTTTTCATTGATTTAAACATTGAAAGCATAGTTCTGTAGTGCTTTTATAATATTCCATTTGGTAAGGTTTAGTTTAATCCAGTCAAATCTTTTATGTTTTGGTGTTTTTTTGTTATATTTTTTTGTTTAATTCATTGAAATTTAATAAGAAAGAGTTAGAAGCACAAGTTTGAGTTGTAAAATCTACATAATCTAAATCTGCATAATCCAGATGTGTGAGTAGAAGAAATTTTCATAATACTAATCTATTTATCTATTCAAAAAAATATTTTAAATAATACAAAATCATAATCTTACCGAAAATTATGACCCCAAATAAAAAAATCCAAAACACAAAATAATTAAATTGCACTTAATTAAAATGATTTTTCAAACCTGTACCAATGTTAACAGAGTTAGGGATTGTTCCTTAATCTTATTTTTGAAGGAAAAAGGTCTTTAAACCTTTGTGCAATGTTAACACAATTCAGTTTTGTAGATCTTGATTTCTTAGGCCTCTATGTCAAAGTAAATTTGTCTGTAGTGTAAACAGAGAAGGCTCATATATAGGGTCATTTTATATACAGGGATTATCCACTGCACTTCATGCCTTCGCAGACCAACCCTTCCTGCTAGCTGTAGTACCAATACGAGTCTTGAGACAGATCTGTCGTGCATGAGATGTTGTCCTTTGACAGCAAAATCAATGTAAACATGGTTTTTATGGTATGCAAAATGATACAGGAGTCTCACTGGTTCACGGGCAATCCTCACAACCAAAAACAAAATTTGTTTCCAGTTAAGATATTGATAGATTCTTCACTGATCTTAACTGAGCTCAGAATTTATGTTGTGATCAGGATTCAGTTATAGAGATCATACCCTGTATAGAATTCTGGTTTTGTAAAACACTTCCAGGGCTTGCATCACATTTTGAATTGGATTACATTCTGTCAACAATTGCGATTTGTAAACTTTACTGTTCGGTTGACAATTCACATGTCTGATAATCATTACCATGGAGGAAGATAAATGGTCCCAGATTCATGCCGGGACCTCTCAAGGGAATAATATCAACTCCAACACTTTGTATTACTGAAAGTCACTAGACTCTGATAACCATTACCTTGGAAAAAGAGAACATTCTAGGATTCATGTTGGGACCTCACAAAGCAATAAGTCATTGAAGTGGAGGTTGGATTCACAA
>APFE031309026.1:98484-112625 GCA_000404065.3 Pinus taeda | reverse complement strand
TATATTAAATTTAATAATATAAAATATGATTTTAAATTATTTTAACATTTTAAAATATTTCTTACAACCTTCCAAACCCTTTCAATATAGACGAAATATTTTCTTACAACTTTCGTTTAGGTATGAACGTTGCTCTATCTTCTCCAAAATGTATATGGTCCATCCCGATCTTCATATCATGAGTATGCAAATTTTTTAATCAGGACAACTGCCCAAAGTTAATATTACAATCCTTCATAAATATTTGAACCAAAATTATTATTAAAAATAATAAATAAATATAAATATAAAATGAAATTATTAATTAGACTCGGTACACAGATTGTTCGTGGATTCCTTCAAAAGCAAACATTAAATGTTGAGACTAAATCTTAAATCTTACCCCATAACAGATGCAAACTGTGGGTTGATTCTGAGCCTAGCATGGATTCTAATAAGGGTGTTCTGGATAGATTTTCTTCCATCCAATTAAAAAACCAGTCCTGATCTGGGTTCAGCGAGTTTGAAAAAAAATCGAATAAGAGTGATGTTCTTCTAGCTAAAAATCATCAGTATGGAGGCCTGCCAAAGATGTGCAGTAAACATCGCAAATACTACAAACTGTGCTAGTGATCAATGTGCTGAGGATGGCACCTTGAGGAATGCCGAGTTTGTTGGATTTCTTTTTGATGAATCTACTGAACATGATTATATTCCCATGTTTGATCCATCACCAATGGTTTCCCAGAGGACGAGAGAATTAGAGTTTGATATATCTGGTATGAATTCCCAAGCCCAAAAAGAGCTTGAGTCCATAGCTTTCCCTGCAGACGAACTCTTATACAAAGCTGAGTTGGTTCCTCTCCATCTCCCTCTTCGTATCCAGAGGGTGGAGAAACTGTTGGCCTCTGAAATCAAACCACTGGAACCACACGCGAGGACTGGAATTGAAAGTATTTTCAGCAGTTGTACAACAGAGGAAGAGGAATTAGGGTTTGCTACTCTGCAAAAACCTTGTGACGTTGCTCCTTATAAAATTGACAAGGACTGCAAGCAAACTTGCAGCAAGGGCTCTGCACCAGTATTGTATCGTAACAAGTCCAAGAAAGTACCGGGTTCTGCTCAGTCACAACAAAAAACCCTTGTGCACAAGTTCAGAGCCTCTGGAAAGTATCTCAAATCACTTTTCTCAAAAGCCTCTAGGTTGACAGATCACCATTCTCGTAATAACAGCATTCAAAGGGAAAGCTCTCATCATGACGATGCAGCAATAGTTGGTAGGAGCAGTCACAGAGAAAACTCATCTACAACGCATCGTAAGTCTTTTTCTGGGAGCTTTTCATTGGTTAAGGGTTTTCCATTGATACATAAACCTAATTCCAGGCCATTCTCTGCTTCAAACGGTTTAACTCCTGCCCACAGCGCTACATTTCTGAAAAGAGGCATGGTGAGTTTGGACGTGGAGAATAACATCGAAGAAGCGATTGCTCACTGTAAACAATCTTATTCCGATGATCCAAAGAATGTGATCAACACCTCCATATATGTGCAACAAAACGGTGCAAATCCAGAAGGATTTGTTGATGGTCATGTTCATGATCAATCTTGGTGAGATCCCAGGATCACAGCTTGTGATTCACTGGAAAAACTTCATCTGGGTCCTGAGTAACCATGTTACAGGAGGAAAAACTGCTGGTTTATATTCCTCAATAGGGAAAAACTGATCACATATATGTTGATATTGAAATCATCATAGCATGATGGATCTTGATGTTTTTCTCATGAAGCTTGCAATAAAAATGGCTATGGACATACGAGCTCTTATTAGCCCTTGCAAGACTCTGATATATGATCCTCTGGTTAGGGCTCAGTTTTCACTAACATTAAGTAAGCCGGCGATTCAAATCAAGAGTACAGAACCAACTATTTGGAATAAAAAAGGCTTTATTGTAACAGATTCATTTTATTGTCGAAATACCACTGCCACATGAAGTTAGTCTCTTGGAAAGTTTGGAGCAAAGTGTTCTCCTTAGGAATATATAAATTGATGCATATGTTTCTTGACTGCTATAATGAAATAAAAAGTTTTATTGTAACATATTCTAATTGGTATTGTCTAAATACCACTGCAAAATGTTAGTCCCTTGGAAAATTAATGAAAAAAACCACTGAAAATTGGAGCCAAAGTGTTGTGCTTAGGAAATTATATGTTTCTTAATGTTGTAATTGTATCGTTGTTTACTTATGTTTGTATGGTTGTTGTTCACTTATGTTTGTATGGTTGTTTTGGAATGGTCGTAAAAGTCTATTGACTCTGGATTATATTACCTAGCTTTTGCAATTTAACCAAAGTTTTAGGAAAGCACTAAATATTCTTATTTTTCATAAATCCCCATTGATGCTACATAATTTTCTCAATGTGGAGGGATTTTCATTTTTATTATTTGTCAACAAATCATTTTAAAATAAAACAAAACAAATTTTCTAAGTGGTCATTATGTACACTAGTGCTCTGTCCAATGATACCTGCATTGACGAGGTTGTAGGTCACTTAAGTAAGCGAGGGGGATGGGTGGGTAAGGGGCTGGGACTGAACAAGTATGCATAGGAAGCTTGACTAAGTGCATTTGTGATTTGACATTGTTCAATTAAATTGTTATTATCCAATATTAAATGAAGTGTCTTTGTAATGTGTATGTGAAATTGTGCGGGAGAACATATGTCTAGAACAAGGAACAGAAACTTTCTCCCTTGTACATACTTCTATTGCACACCTACCTCATTTTGTCCGAGTGTGGAAGTGCAAGTGATGGTAAAGTTAAAAATTTAAAATATTTGATTAAAAGATTTGTGCGAAAGGGATTGTGGTGGAGGTGTAGAAGCAAAAACATCGGCATTGACATTGAAGAGAGTCCTAGTGCTTTTCCCTCTTATTTTATTTTAAACTTTTTTTCAATTTGAACTTTTATAGATTGAGCTATGTGAGAGAATAGGTATATGGAGCCATTAGTGTTTGCGGAATGAATAATGTGTAGAAGAGGGGGTATGTGATGGAGAACAGGGGTATGGAGTTGTTAATGTGTGCAAACTGAAAGGTGTGCAGGAGAATGGCGGTGTAGAAGGAACTTTACATCATGATATCAAATAAAATGAGCCCACATAACCTGATAAACATGGAAGTCCTATTCAAAGGCTTTGATTGTTTAAAAATTGTATCAAAGTAGAAACAACAAAATTTCGTGTTCATAGTTCCTAAATACTATGTGCATTTACGATCTCACATTTTTGAATTAAATATTTAGTATCAAACATTAAATGAAGTGTCTTTTCAATGGGAGCAAGGAATAGACACTTTTTTTCGGAATATTTCATTACTCTGCATACATTCCCTCTCTGCACACTTCTTCCAACATGTCCCTCCATATGAATTTTGTTAATATCACTTCTTGTATGCTTTAATTTTCCTTATTTCATGATCTTTTCATTTTGATTGGATTTTCATTTTGATGATTTCATTACTATCATTTTGCTGCCAACTTTTCAATGGTTCAAGTTTCATCTTATTCTGACTTACTTTATCCTCGATCAAAATTTCGTCAATTTCATTGCGAAAGCATAAAATATATATTTAACTTTTATTTTATAATTTATATAAATTTAATCAAGTTAAATATGTAAATATAGCTTATTTATTTAATTTATTTAATTAATTCCATTAATGGTTGCTTAGTTAGTTAGATTAAAAAAATTAATTTATTTCTTTAATTTACCAAGTTACACCAATTTTAAATTTATTTAGTTTGTAAATATTATTTTTATTATTAATTAGTTATCAATTTTTTTTTTTTATTAAAATCTACTATATTCAAAAGCGGGCACACACATGTCATATATATGACAATCACCTCGTTCATCCCAGAGATGAACTCAGGGGGTGACATGGCATGGCAGTGGGAGGAGCACAAAGAGTATTCACATTAGAAAATTCTAAAAGAGAGGCTTTTTATGGGATTTTAAATATGCAATGGAGTGGGGAAGGCCCACACTCCACTCATGAGCCTCCACCCACTCCCTCCTCCATCCTTCACCATATGTATAGCCACTTCAACCATGTCATTAAACCATGTAAAGTTGCCCCTTTTAATTTTTTTTATTATTTTTTTTATTTCTTTGTTACATCGCCTTTGTGGCTAAAAATCTCTTGTCTTAGGGAGAGATACTCATGTCTGCAGCATATAAACACTGTAAAGTCCTGCATAGATACTCATCTATGCAGCTTATATACATTCTCGTCTTTGTGGCTAGAAGTCTCTTAAGTGTGGCATATAAACACCATTAAGTGCCACATCTCTAAACACCTTTGTGGTGAAGTCTCGCATCTATATCCATTATAGATACCTCGATGGTCTTCGGTGGATCTCCTTTGTGGTTTTCAGTGGATTTCCATTTGCGATCTTCGATGGATTTTCAATTTAAAAAGAGTCTACGACATATACACATAACTGCAACAAACAAATAGCGTGAAGTCTATGGCATTGACACATATCTCTCTGTGATATGGAAGATACACATATATTCGTGGTGTGGTGAAGTATTGCATCTATATATATCTCTGTGGTACGACATATACACATACCTTTGCAATGTCGAAGCCTATATATGTATATATCTCTTTGCGGTGTTGAAGTCTATATATCTCTCTACGGTTGTGAAGTCTGCGGCATATACACACATCTCTCTGCAGTGCAACATCCCAAGTGCATACGTTCCCTTCCCCTTACTTTCTATTTTACTTTCTATTTTTCTTGTTAATTTCTATGTGTTAAAACTATGAGTAATTCTTTTCATATTTCTAAACCCCCCACTAGGAAAAGGAGACCAAGAAAAATTATCATAGAGAATATTTACAATTACATTGAATCTGTAGAAAAGAAAAGAGATCATAGAGAATATTTACTATTACATTGAATCTGTAGAAAAGCAAAGAGAAGAGAGCGAAGGGCCCCGTAAACCAGAATTATACACAATGCAGGATTACAGTGAATCGGTAGAAAAGTGAAGAGAAAAGAGAAGGGAAACCTAAACAAGAATTATACATCATGCTCATAGAGCATAAGCTCAAATTATCTACAATGTTTAACAAAAGCTACAAAAATTATAGAGCATAAGCTCAAATTATCTATAATGTTTAACAAAAACTACAAAATTTAGAAAATAAAATGATAATGCTTGTGACTAAGGTGTAAGGAGTGGAAGATAGGATGCAATAAATTGAGCACAAAAAACAATCAATGGTTGAAAAAATTACACCATGAGAGATAAGAGTAAAGAACTAAAAGAAAAACTAAATAATAATTCATCCCTAAGCAGGAGAGAGAATAAATTTGATATCAAACCCATAAAAGTGGAAATGAACAACTAATTTAATTAGACCTGAGAGTGAGTTCCATGAGAGAGCCATGATGTTAGCCTCACTTTCTTAAAAATCAATAATAAATTTAATTAGTAAATTAAATAAATAAAATCATGAGAATTCCTCAAACTAAGGTGTCTAGTTTGGATGAGAGATTATCTCCAACTAGCTCTCCTAAATTAGTGTGTAAGTTGAGAAATTTTCTCAACGAAGTGAGTCTAATATAGACACACTATTTTAAGACCACTTACTCATGTATTTAAATGTATTATTAAATTTTTTGAATAATATGAATTACATGAGCATGAGAGACCACATGACGCCTTGTCCGTTAGTTTAATTTTTGTGTGTTAATTTGTAGTACATATGGTTATATGGTTTTGTGATTCTTCTTCATGTGGTATCAAAGCTAGAACGTTGATTAGTAAAACCATCCTATCATTGTGAAGGTAGTGTGAAGGATGTGTGAGATATTCGAACTCTTGCGGATAGCTTCTTGCCTAAGTGATCCTTACTGCTGAAAGAGCCGCAAACTATTGCAACCAGTATGGATGCATTGAGTTGTTAATCAATTAGAAAGAAATCATGTACAACCTGTGAGGGTTCCATTGGATTTTTCCTATGGCTCTATTTGGAGGTTAGTGCTGAAAGAGAGGCATCGTGGCTCATGAAGGTTGCATAAATCTCATACGCTCAATGCAACAATAATCGTTTATTATTGCAACAAGGGCTAACAATGGTTAATTATGGGATTGCATTGATGAATCTGGTTGGATGCAAGACATTAATTGAATTGAGCTGCTATCAAGGACACCTCGAATCTGAATCGGTCAGTGAGATGGATGCAGACTGAGACCATCCATTGTTGCATGTTTATAGCTCGGTGTTGCTTTCGAAGGGTGAGACATGTGCGACTAGATGCATACTATAAAAATCTATCAATGGTATCATTTAGAAAATCCTTCTTGCAAATTTTTACTCCTACAAGTTCTTTCACCACCTCTGTCATCATGCAACTTGCTACATTCAAAGAAATATTGGTGGCCAGACAACGATTGGTGTGATCAGTGCACTTTCCAACTCCTCGGTAGTAAACTCCACTTTTATGTTCAAAATTGGTCAAAAGACGTGAAAGAAGTTGAGAATCGAAGCCAAATCCCACATGTTTCGAAGGAGCCATCTGGCTTCGGGGTAGGAGGAGGAGGATTCGTTAAACCAGTGTAAAAATCTCGGTCTTCATTGCCAATGCTATTCCTACGGGGGGTAGAATGCTCGATGGCTGGATCAAGAGGGGCTAGCTAGGCTAGAGTCCGCGCAGTGCACGCGCATGCTGGGTGACGTTTTCTATTTTCCCCATGTTCTTGATCGAAGTTGCTTCCTCCTCTTTCCACCATCATTATCTATCAGATTGGATGTGCAATTGTTCAAGAATACAAGGGATATGTGTTGGAAGAGATTCCAAGAGTCACCATCTACTACAACACTACATGAACAAGGTGGATCATGAAAGATTGGAGCCTGCGTGAAGAAATAGCTACCTAGAAATCGATGCCATTGCTGAAAGAGCATGTGCTTGTTGCAAATCTTGTTGGGCCTTTAAATTTCAAAGAATCGATTCTCCAACTTTTAGGAGTCAAAATATTATGAAGTATTGTTTCCACTAGTGGAAAACTATGCTTGAAAGTTCCTCACCAACAACATTCGAGTCATTGGCTCTGAGTTTGGTCAAAAGTATCTAAGCCTTTAGCTGCTAAATGAGCCTGGCATTTGTAGCTTCTACACCTTCTGAAACCGGCGTGGACGAGGACTGGATTAAAGGTGTGCGGCTTTTTTAAACGAAACTAGCACAAAATTTTAATTTTTTAAATCATTCACTTGTATAAGTGACTTCATACACTTTATTTCACATTTTGAAGTTACATCATCATCTGATTTTTTATGTAAAGTGATATCAAGCCTTTGGATAAATAAGTTATTATTATTTTTTATTTTTTTAATTAAATGAGTAAATTTTGGGAGATATAAGGAGTGACATAAGAATGAGGATTAGTGTATAAGGTGCATTAAATTTTTTATTTCAGAGAGATAAGGAGTATTTGTAATTTTTTATGTCATGCAGTCATAAGTGCTTTTGTGGAGTTATAAGGTGCATATTTTGTAATTTTGGAGTGATAAGTGAAGATTTTTAAAAGGGAAGCTCATTGTTGTATTTTGAAGAAAGCTTTTTAGTAGAGTGTATTTTTATTTTTGAAGACAAGGGGCTGTGTGAACGTGGCATTCTCATTGTTTACGAAATTTCATTCACGATGTTGTGAAGGTGAAGGTTGATGTAATTAACTATTTAATAAATATTTTTTTTGGTGTTTGTATCCTAGATCTTCCCTAAATTGAATAAGGGGATCTTAGGTACATGGTGTGTAATGAATGCATGTGCATGCCTTGTGTTTAGATTAACAAAACACTCTCTTTATTATGCTTAAACAAAACAACTACATGCACATAAGAAAATTTACATATACAAGTCATCGAACAAGCTCATGAAATCAAAGCTCCCATGATCAATTAAATTCATAAGCACAAAGAAGAGATTCCAAGAGTCACCATCTACTACAACACTACATGAACAAGGTGGATCATGAAAGATTGGAGCCTGCGTGAAGAAATAGCTACCTAGAAATCGATGCCATTGCTGAAAGAGCATGTGCTTGTTGCAAATCTCGTTGGGCCTTTAAATTTCAAAGAATCGATTCTCCAACTTTTAGGAGTCAAAATATTATGAAGTATTGTTTCCACTAGTGGAAAACTATGCTTGAAAGTTCCTCACCAACAACATTCGAGTCATTGGCTCTGAGTTTGGTCAAAAGTATCTAAGCCTTTAGCTGCTAAATGAGCCTGGCATTTGTAGCTTCTACACCTTCTGAAACCGGCGTGGACGAGGACTGGATTAAAGGTGTGCGGCTTTTTTAAACGAAACTAGCACAAAATTTTAATTTTTTAAATCATTCACTTGTATAAGTGACTTCATACACTTTATTTCACATTTTGAAGTTACATCATCATCTGATTTTTTATGTAAAGTGATATCAAGCCTTTGGATAAATAAGTTATTATTATTTTTTATTTTTTTAATTAAATGAGTAAATTTTGGGAGATATAAGGAGTGACATAAGAATGAGGATTAGTGTATAAGGTGCATTAAATTTTTTATTTCAGAGAGATAAGGAGTATTTGTAATTTTTTATGTCATGCAGTCATAAGTGCTTTTGTGGAGTTATAAGGTGCATATTTTGTAATTTTTGAGTGATAAGTGAAGATTTTTAAAAGGGAAGCTCATTGTTGTATTTTGAAGAAAGCTTTTTAGTAGAGTGTATTTTTATTTTTGAAGACAAGGGGCTGTGTGAACGTGGCATTCTCATTGTTTACGAAATTTCATTCACGATGTTGTGAAGGTGAAGGTTGATGTAATTAACTATTTAATAAATATTTTTTTTGGTGTTTGTATCCTAGATCTTCCCTAAATTGAATAAGGGGATCTTAGGTACATGGTGTGTAATGAATGCATGTGCATGCCTTGTGTTTAGATTAACAAAACACTCTCTTTATTATGCTTAAACAAAACAACTACATGCACATAAGAAAATTTACATATACAAGTCATCGAACAAGCTCATGAAATCAAAGCTCCCATGATCAATTAAATTCATAAGCACAAAGAATCATCATCAACTTGATAAAAGCAATATTATGCAACAACAGCTAATTCATGCCATCAAGTTAAGGAAACTACAAAATCAAGCATTTCAAGCCAAGACAACATCATCAAAACTTTTTGTGTCGCTTGCAAATAAACATTTTTTAACTGAATTGTAGGGTGCATTCTCGGTTGTAACCGACACCCTAATTTGAATTGATAAGGTGAATAAATTAAGTCAAGTAAGTATTCAACTTAGTCATCAAGATTGAACTTGTCATTTGTCACTTGGGTGCATTTTCAACAGTGTTCGACACCCTTCATTTTTTAAAATCAACAAATTCAGTGAGTACATTCAAGAAAGCACAAATTATCATTGAAACAATCAAAGCAAGCGAGCATGTCATTCAAACAACCAAGCGAGCGTGTCATTCAAACAACCAAGCAAGCAAGCATGTCAAAATCAACTGCGAAAGTTCAACACATGACATCTACAACAAGCGAGTCTGTGTAAAGTTCATTGAAGCATTCATCACGTTTCATTCAAGCAAAGCGATCATCATCAAGCGAGTGTACAATCAATAGTTCAAGAAAGTGTTTAAAAGCATCAGCAATCAACAACCAATACAAGCGAGCGTGTCATTTTAGTGATTGACTCAAGTGAGAAATTGTTTCAAGCACGACTTCTACGACAAGCAAGTATGACTTCAAAGTAAGCAAGGCAACATGGAGACACATTTAGTTGTCTCAAATTATTAACAATTTAATGTTATCATCAGCTGGTGACATGGTGCCCATTAGCAAAACCACTCTTGCTGACATTCAAGTGAATATTCAACATGCACATGAAATGATTGAGTTCCTTCAATTGGAGTCACAACTGCAAATAAATGAGTTGCAAGAGAAGTGTGTTGCTTCCAAGTCTTTGAATAATCTAGAGACAGTTGATCATTCGATTTCATTCCTCCAACCAGCTTCAAGTGTTGAATTTGTTCTATTTCAACTTTCTTCCAAACCCATCATCAAGCCATGGGAAGAAATTTAAAGTAATCAAAATTAACGCGGCTTAGGATATGTCAAAGATGATGCAAAATTGCATATCCCAGATTATTCAAAGCCCATTAAGTTTGTTAGTGTAGGGTTTTTTGCACAAATCACATCGGTTAGTTTTGAGAATTTTATAGACAAACACACATGCACGCAAACTGAAGTTGCAGTCAAACCAAAATGCCTTCATTTTCAAAGAATCGATCATCTAGAAGATCAATGTTTTGATCTCCATCCTTGTCACCATTGTGGCAAGAAAAATCATTCATCAAAGAAATGCTACAAACATGACCAACCTACCAAATTAAAGATCAATTATGCATGGATTGATCCTTAGGAATGGTCGTCAACAGTAAAATGATTGTATAAGTTTTACAACAGAATTCACTCACACATATTGCAGCCAACCGTAAAAATGAAGATGGTACTCTCATGCAGTTGAATGGGGAAGTACACCAACGAAACACTCCTACACTTGAAGGGGGGTTGTTCAGAAATAATTTGAAGAAGATTTTCTCTTCTTTCAGCTAATAAAGGGGGGAAAATGTCAATGAAATTGACAAGTGATTGTCAGACTGAAAGTCTGAAGCAGCTAGTGGGCATTCATCAAAATGTGTGAGTGGACACCGGAAGTTGTTTTCAAGAAAAGGAAAATTGAATCCTTTTGTGGCTTGGCATATGATGGAGTTGTCAAGCGACATTCAGAGATGAATCAATCATGCAGCTGACTCATGGTCTCTTCATATTGTAGTTTCTTGAACATCCAACTTTGGCGGTGTTTCGGGAAAATGTTTTTTGAGGATCAACTTGAGAACTTAGAAGATGGTTCCTTGTTCATTTTGGATTTATTGTTGAGGGGGGGAATGTTAGCCTCATTCTCTTAAAAATCAATAATAAATCCAATTATTAAATTAAATAAATAAAACATGAGAATTCCTCAAACTAAGGAGTCTAGTTTGTATGAGAGATTCTCTCCAACTAACTCTCCTAAATTAGTGCGTAAGTTGAGAAATTGTCTCAACCAAGTGAGTCTAAGATAGACACACTATCTTAAGACCACTTACTCATGTATTTAAATGTATTATTAAATTTTTTAAATAATGTGAATTACATGAGCATAAGAGACCACATGATGGTTCTCTGCCTTTTCTGCTAGTTTAATTTTTGTGTGTTAATTTGTTGTGTATATGGTTATATGGCTTTGTGATTCTTCTTCACATGAACCTTATAATTGTTGGCATAGAAGAGAAAAATGATGAGGACATGTTAGAAATAGTTTTAAAAAAAAAACTCAGTCATAAAATCAAACAACTTATCCAACATAAGTAACAAGGGGGGAAAGACTTGAATTAGTTATTAATTTACATTAATTTAATATATATTTAAAAACCACTAGATTCGAGAACTTTGTATAATAATATATATATATATATATATATATATATATATATATATATATAATATATATTATATATAACACATTGTAAAATAAATGATATTTATTGTATAATATTAAAAATAAATAAATAAACAAATATGACATCACTTTAGAGGTTCATCCTCGATGATTTCATTTGGATCACAAACAAAATCACTCGGGGATGAACTCTGAGAGTGACATGGTACTTGGAGGAGCACGAAGGGTATTAACATTATAACATTCCAAGTAGGAGATTTTTTTGTGGGATTTTAAATATGCAATGGAGTTGGGGAGGACCCACACTCCACTCACGAACCTTTACCCATTCCCTCTTCCATCCTTCACCATATATACAACAACTTCAACCATGGAATTAAACCATGTAAACTTTCCCCTTTTAATTTATTATTATTATTATTATTATTATTATTTCTTTGTTACATCCTCTTTGTGGCTAGAATTCTCTTATCTACAACATAGATACTCGTCTTTGTGGCATAGAAGTCTCTAAGCATAGACGCCTTGATGGATCTTAATTCATATATATTGTCTTTATGGCTAGAAGTATCTTGTCTTTGGCATAGATACTCTTCTCTACAGCATATAAAAATTGTGAAGTCCTGCATCTATAAACACCTCTGCTGTAATAGCAGAAGTGCCTCAGACACACAAATATTATTAATAATGAAAAGAAAAATTATGTAAAATCTGCAAGCGCTTACACATGATCACTCAACACTCTTGCAAGTGGAGAGAACTAAGCTTTAAATAAGCTAGTGCCCTAAAATAATTTTTTTATGGATCACTTATTTCATTTAAAAGTGTTCATTTACATTTAATGCACTTACAACAACACTCGTAACTATTTTCCTAAATTAGTTCCTAAGAAACAACATCTTTCTAGATGTCATATCTTTTATGACAAATAGATATTCTAAGAAGACTCTAAAACTCTAAGTAATTAATCTAAGAAAAATCTAAAAAATTAAATATTATTTTATGTACTTTGGATCATACATAAAAAATTCCCCCCTTTGATCTAAAGGTACACTACAGCAAATACCAAGCTCTTCGCTGAACTTAGTAAATTTGATCATGCCAAGTGGTTTTGTGAAAATACTTGAGATCTAATCTTTTGAAGGACAATATAGCGGCTTGATGACATCCTTTGCAATGAGTGTTCTGATGTAATGATACTTTGTGTCCTCATGCTTTGTTTTGGAATGGAAAAATATACTTTTGTTAAGCTTTATTCCTGACTGGATATTAATGAATAAAGATGTGGTGTCTACTTAAGGAACTCCTAAATCCTGCAAAACTTTGTGCAACCAAAAAATCCCCCTTGATGCTATATAATTCTCTCAATGTGGAGGGATTTTTATTTTTAGTTTTTGTCAGCAAATCATTTTAAAATAAAACAAAACAGATTTTCTAAGTTGTCATTATGTACACTAGTGCCCTGTCCAATGATACCCACATTGACGAGGTTGCAGGTCACTTAAGTAAGCGAGGGGGATGGGTGGGTAAGGGGTTGGGACTGAACAAGTATGCATAGGAAGCTCGAGTAAGTGCATTTGTGATTTGACATTGTTCAATTAAATTGTTATTATCCAATATTAAATGAAGTGTCTTTGTAATGTGTATGAGAAATTGTGCGGGAGAACATATGTCTAGAACAAGGAACAGAAACTTTCTCCCTTGTACACACTTCTACTGCACACCTACCTCATTCATTGTCCGAATGTGGAAGTGCAAGTGATGGTAAAGTTAAAAATTTAAAATATTTGATTAAATGATTTGTGCGAAAGGGATTGTGGTGGAGGTGCAGAAGCAAAAACATGGGCATTGACATTGAAGAGAGTCCTAGTGCTTTTCCCTCTTATTTTATTTTAAACTTTTTTTCAATTTGAACTTTTAGAGATTGAGCTATGTGAAAGAATAGGTATATGGAGCCATTAGCGTTTGCGGAGTGAATAATGTGCAGAAGAGGGGGTATGTGCTGGAGAACAGGGGTATGGAGTTGTTAATGTGTGTAAACTGAAAGGTGTGCGGGAGAATGGGAGTGTAGAAGGAACTTTACATCATGATATCAAATAAAATGAGCCCACATAATCGGATAAACATGGAATTCCTATTCAAAGGCTTTGATTGTTTAAAAATTGTATCAAAGTAGAAACAACAAAAATTTGTGTTCATAGTTCCTGAATACTATGTGCATTTATGATCTTACATTTTTGAATTAAATATTTAGTATCAAACATTAAATGAAGTGTATTTTTAATGGGAGCAAGGAATAAACACTTTTTTTTAGAATATTTCATTACTCTACACACATTCCCTCTCTGCACACTTCTTCCAACATGTCCCTCCATATGAATTTTGTTAATATCACTTCTTATATGCTTTAATTTTCCTTATTTCATGATCTTTTCATTCTGCTTGGATTTTCATTTTGATGATTTCATTACTATCATTTTGTTGCCAACTTTTCAATAGTTCAAGTTTCATCTTATTCTGACTTACTTTATCCTCGATCAAAGTTTCGTCAATTTCATTGCGGGAGCATAAAATATATATTTAACTTTTATTTT
>APFE031309026.1:85088-98464 GCA_000404065.3 Pinus taeda | reverse complement strand
TTTGTTTTTTATTAAAATCTACTAGATTCAAAAGCGGGCACACACATGTCATATATATGACATCACCCCGTTCATCCCAGAGATGAACTCAGGGGGTGACATGGCATGGCAGTGGGAGGAGCACAAAGAGTATTCACATTAGAAAATTCTAAAAGAGAGGCTTTTTATGGGATTTTAAATATCCAATGGAGTGGGGGAAGGCCCACACTCCACTCATGAGCCTCCACCCACTCTCTCCTCCATCCTTCACCATATGTATAGCCACTTCAACCATGTCATTAAACCATGTAAAGTTGCCCCTTTTATTTTTTTTTATTATTTTTTTTATTTCTTTGTTACATCGTCTTTGTGGCTAAAAATCTCTTGTCTTAGGGAGAGATACTCATGTCTGCAGCATATAAACACTGTAAATTCCTGCATAGATACTCATCTATGCAGCTTATATACATTCTCGTCTTTGTGGCTAGAAGTCTCTTAAGTGGCATATAAACACCATTAAGTGCCACATCTCTAAACACCTTTGTGGTGAAGTCTCGCATCTATATCCATTATAAATACCTCGATGGTCTTCGGTGGATGGTTTTCAGTGGATTTCCATTTGCGATCTTCGATGGATTTTCAATTTAAAAAGAGTCTACGACATATACACATAACTGCAACATACAAATAGCGTGAAGTCTATGGCATTGACACATATCTCTCTGTGATATGGAAGATACACATATATTCGTGGTGTGGTGAAGTATTTCATCTATATATATCTCTGCGGTACGACATATCCACATATCTTTGCAATGTCGAAGCCTATATATGTATATATTTCTTTGCGGTGTTGAAGTCTATATATCTCTCTACGGTTGTGAAGTCTGCGGCATATACACATATCTCTCTGCGGTGCAACATCCCACGTGCATACGTTCCCTTCCCCTTACTTTCTATTTTTCTTGTTAATTTCTATGTGTTAAAACTATGAGTAATTCTTTTCATATCTCTAAACCCCTCACTAGAAAAAGGAGACCAAGAAAAATTATCATAGAGAATATTTACAATTACATTGAATATGTAGAAAAGAAAAGAGAAGAGAGCGAAGGGCCGTGTAAACCAGTATTATACACAATGCAGGATTACAGTGAATCGGTAGAAAAGTGAAGAGAAAAGAGAATGCAGGATTACACTGAATCGGTAGAAAAGTGAAGAGAAAAGAGAAGGGAAACTTAAACAAGAATTATACATCATGCTCATAGAGCATAAGCTCAAATTATCTACAATGTTTAACAAAAGCTACAAAAATTGTAGAGCATAAGCTCAAATTATCTATAATGTTTAACAAAAATTTAGAAAATAAAATGATAATGCTTGTGACTAAGGTGTAAGGAGTGGAAGATAGGATGCAATAAATTGAGCACAAAAAACAATCAATGGTTGAAAAAATTGCACCATGAGAGATAAGAGTAAAGAACTAAAAGAAAAACTAAATAATAATTCATCCCTAAGCAGGAGAGAATAAATTTGATATCAAACCCATAAAAGTGGAAATGAACAACTAATTTAATTAGACCTGTGAGTGTGAGTTCCATGAGAGAGCCATGATGTTAGCCTCACTTTCTTAAAAATCAATAATAAATTTAATTAGTAAATTAAATAAATAAAATCATGAGAATTCCTCAAACTAAGGTGTCTAGTTTGGATGAGAGATTATCTCCAACTAGCTTTCCTAAATTAGTGTGTAAGTTGAGAAATTTTCTCAACGAAGTGAGTCTAATATAGACACACTATCTTAAGACCACTTACTCATGTATTTAAATGTATTATTAAATTTTTTGAATAATATGAATTACATGAGCATGAGAGACCACATGACGCCTTATCCGCCAGTTTAATTTTTGTGTGTTAATTTGTAGTGCATATGGTTATATGGCTTTGTGATTCTTCTTCATGTGGTATCAAATCTAGAACGCTGATTAGTAAAACCATCCTATCATTGTGAAGGTAGTGTGAAGGATGTGTGAGATATTCGAACTCTTGCAGATAGCTTCTTGCCTAAGTGATCCTTACTGCTGAAAGAGCCGCAGACTATTGCGACCAGCATGGATGCATTGAGTTGTTAATCAATTAGAAAGAAATCATGTACAACCTGTGAGGGTTCCATTGGATTTTTCCTATGGCTCTATTTGGAGGTTAGTGCTGAAAGAGAGGCATCGTGGCTCATGAAGGTTGCATAAATCTCATACGCTCAATGCAACAATAACCTTTTATTATTGCAACAAGGGCTAACAATGGTTAATTCTGGGATTGCATTGATGAATCTGGTTGGATGCAAGACATTAATTGAATTGAGCTGCTATCAAGGACACCTCGAATCTGAATCGGTCAGTGAGATGGATGCAGACTGATACCATCCATTGTTGCATGTTTATAGCTCGATGTTTCTTTCGAAGGGTGAGACATGTGCGACTAGATGCATACTATAAAACTCTATCAATGGTATCATTTAGAAAATCCTTCTTGCAAATTTTTACTCCTACAAGTTCTTTCACCACCTCTGTCATCATGCAACTTGCTACATTCAAAGAAATATTGGTGGCCAGACAACGATTGGTGTGATCAGTGCAGTTTCCAGCACCTCGGCAGTAAACTCCACTTTTATGTTCAAAATTGGTCAAAAGACATGAAAGAAGTTGAGAATCGAAGCCAAATCCCACATGTTTCGAAGGAGCCATCTGGCTTCAGGGTAGGAGGAGGAGGATTCGTTAAACCGGTGACAAAATCTCGGTCTTCATTTCCACTGCTATTCCTACGGGGGTTAGAATGCTCGATGCCTGGATCACGAGGTGCTAGCTAGGCTGGAGTCCGCGCAGTGCACGCACGTGCTAGGTGACGTTTTCTATTTTCCCCATGTTCTTGATCGAAGTTGCTTCCTCCTCTTTCCACCATCATTATCTATCAGATTGGATGTGAAATTGTTCAAGAATACAAGGGATATGTGTTGGAAGAGATTCCAAGAGTCACCATCTACTACAACACTACATGAACAAGGTGGATCATGAAAGATTGGAGCCTGCGTGAAGAAATAGCTACCCAGAAATCAATGCCATTGCTGAAAGAGCGTGTGCTTGTTGCAAATCTCGTTGGGCCTTTAAATTTCAAAGAATCGATTCTCTAACTTTTAGGAGTCAAAATATTATGAAGTATTGATTCCACTAGTGGGAAACTATGCTCGAAAGATCCTCACCAACAACATTCGAGTCATTGACTCTGAGTTTGGTCAAAAGTATCTAAGCCTTTAGCTGCTAAATGAGCCTGAAATTTGTAGCTTCTACACCTTCTGAAACCTGCGTGGACGAGGACTGGATTAAAGGTGTGCGGCTTTTTTAAAGGGAACTAGCACAAAATTTTAATTTTTTTAAATCATTCACTTGTATAAGTGACTTCATACACTTTATTTCACATTTTAAAGTTACATCATCATCTGATTTTTTATATAAAGTGATATCAAGCATTTCGAGAAATAAGTTATTATTATTTTTTATTTTTTTAATTAAATAAATTTTGGGAGATATAAGGAGTGACATAAGAAAGAGGATTAGTGTATAAGATGCATTAAATTTTTTATTTCAGAGAGATAAGGAGTATTTGTAATTTTTTATGTCATGGAGTCATAAGTGCTTTTTTGGAGTTATAAGGTGCATATTTTGTAATTTTGGAGTGATAAGTGAAGATTTTTAAAAGGGAAGCTCATTGTTGTATTTTGAAGAAAGCTTTTTAGTAGAGTGTATTTTTATTTTTGAAGACAAGGGGTTGTGTGAACGTGGCATTCTCATTGTTTACAAAATTTCATTCACGATGTTGTGAAGGTGAAGGTTGATGTAATTCACTATTTAATAAATATTTTTTGTGGTGTTTGTGTCCTAGATCTGCCCTAAATTGAATAAGGGGATCTTAGGTACATGGTGTGTAATCAATGCATGTGCATGCCTCGTGTTTAGATTAACAAAACACTCTCTTTATTATGCTTAAACAAAACAATTACATGCACATAAGAAAATTTACATATACAAGTCATCGAACAAGCTCATGAAATCAAAGCTCTCATGATCAATTAAATTCATAAGCACAAAGCATCATCATCAACTTGATAAAAGCAATATTATGCAACAACAGCGAATTCATGCCATCAAGTTAAGGACACTACAAAATCAAGCATTTCAAGCCAAGACAACATCATCAAAACTTTTTGTATCGCTTGCAAATAAACATTTTTTAACTGAATTGTAGGGTGCATTCTCGGTTGTAACTGACACCCTAATTTGAATTGTTAAGGTGAATACATTAAGTCAAGTAAGTATTCAACTTAGTCATCAAGATTGAACTTGTCATCTGTCACTTGGGTGCATTTTCAACAGTGTTCGACACCCTTCCTTTTTTAAAATCAACAAATTCAGTGAGTACATTCAAGAAAGCACAAATTATCATTCAAACAATCAAAGAAAGCGAGCGTGTCATTCAAACAACCAAGCAAGTGAGCGTGTCATTCAAACAACCAAGCAAGCAAGCATGTCAAAATCAACTGAGAAAGTTCAACACACGACATCTACAACAAGCAAGTCTGTGTAAATTTTTCATTGAAGCATTCATCACGTTTCATTCAAGCAAAGCGATCATCATCAAGCGAGTGTACAATCAATAGTTCAAGAAAGTGTTTAAAAGCATCAGCAATCAACAACCAATACAAGCGAGCGTGTCATTTTCGTGATCGACTCAAGTGAGCAATTGTTTCAAGCACGACTTCTACGACAAGCAAGTCTGACTTCAAAGTACGCAAGGCAACATGGAGACACATTTAGTTGTCCCAAATTATTAACAATTTAATGTTATCATCAGCTGGTGACATGGTGCCCATTAGAAAAACCACTCTTGCTGACATTCAAGTGAATATTCAACATGCACATGAAATGATTGAGTTCCTTCAATTGGAGTCACAACTGCAAATAAATGAGTTGCAAGAGAAGCGTGTTGCTTCCAAGTCTTTGAATAATCTAGAGATAGTTGATCATTCGACTTCATTCCTCCAACTAGCTTCAAGTGTTAAATTTGTTCTAGTTCAACTTTCTTCCAAACCCATCATCAAGCCATGGGAAGAAATTTAAAGTAATCAAAATTAACGCGGCTTAGGATATGTCAAAGATGATGCAAAATTGCATATCCCAGATTATTCAAATCCCATTAAGTTTGTTAGTGTAGGGTTTTTTGCACAAATCACATCGGTTAGTTCTGAGCAAGTTATAGAAAAACACACATGCACGCAAACTGAAGTTGCAGTCAAACCAAAATGCCTTCATTTTCAAAGAACCGGTCATCTGGAAGATCAATGTTTTGATCTCCATCCTTGTCACCATTGTGGCAAGAAGAATCATTCATCAAAGAAATGTTTCAAAAATGACCAACCTACCAAATTAAAGATCAATTATGCATGGATTGATCCTTAGGAATGGTCGTCAACAGTAAAATGATTGCATAAGTTTTACAACAGAATTCACTCACACATATTGCAGCCAACCGTAAAAATGAAGATGGTACTCTCATGCAGTTGAATGGGGGAGTACACCAACGAAACACTCCTACACTTGAAGGGGGGTTGTTCAGAAATAATTTGAAGAAGATTGTCTCTTCTTTCAGCTAATAAAGCGGGGAAAATGTCAATGAAATTGACAAGTGATTGTCAGACTGAAAGTCTCGACAACATCAATGAAGCAGCTAGTGGGCATTCATCAAAATGTGTGAGTGGACACCGGATGTTGTTTTCAAGCGAAGGAAAATTGGATCCTTTTGTGGCTTGGCACATGATGGAGTTGTCAAGCGACATTCAGAGATGAATCAGTCATGCAGCTGACTCATGGTCTCTTCATATTGTAGTTTCTTTAAGATCCAACTTTGGCGGTGGCTCGGGAAAATGTTTTTCGAGGATCAACTTGAGAACTTAGAAGATGGTTCCTTGTTCATTTTGGATTTATTGTTGAGGGGGGGGAATGTTAGCCTCATTCTCTTAAAATTCAATAATAAATCCAATTATTAAATTAAATAAATAAAATCATGAGAATTCCTCAAACTAAGGAGTCTAGTTTGGATGAGAGATTCTCTCCAACTAACTCTCCTAAATTAGTGCGTAAGTTGAGAAATTGTCTCAACCAAGTGAGTCTAAGATAGAGACACTATCTTAAGACCACTTACTCATGTATTTAAATGTATTATTAAATTTTTTAAATAATGTGAATTACATGAGCATAAGAGACCACATGATGGTTCTCTGCCTTTTCTGCTAGTTTAATTTTTGTGTGTTAATTTGTTGTGTATATGGTTATATGGCTTTGTGATTCTTCTTCACATGAACCTTATAATTGTTGGCATAGAAGAGAAAAATGATGAGGACATGTTAGAAATAGTTTAAAAAAAAAACTCAGTTATAAAATCAAACAACTTATCTAACATAAGTAACAAGGGGGGAAAGACTTGAATTAGTTATTAATTTACATTAATTTAATATATATTAAAAACCACTAGATTCAAGAACTTTGTTATATATATATATATATATATATATATATATATATATATATATATATATATATATATATATATATAACCACATTGTAAATAAATGATATTTATTGCATAATATTAAAAATAAATAAATAAACAAATATGACATCACTTTAGAGGTTCATCCTTGATGATTTCATTTGGATCACAAACAAAATCACTCGGGGATGAACTCTCGGAGTGACATGGTATTGGGATGAGCGCGAAGGGTATTAACATTATAACATTCCAAGTAGGAGATTTTTTTATGGGATTTTAAATATGCAATGGAGTTGGGGAGGACCCACACTCCACTCACGGACCTTTACCCATTCCCTCTTCCATCCTTCACCATATATACAACAACTTCAACCATGGAATTAAATCATGAGTGCTAAGTGAACTATTCAAAAATCATGAGAAATTAGTCTGTTACGACTACCTCTCATGGAAATGGTCATACGTTTGAATGACTTACTTAATGCAGTTGAATCCCAAAAATGATATCTAATTTATTATTATTATTATTATTATTATTATTATTATTTCTTTGTTACATCCTCTTTGTGGCTAGAAGTCTCTTATCCACAACATAGATACTCATCTTTGTGGCATAGAAGTCTCTAAGCATAGATGCCTTGGTGGATCTTAATTCATATATATTGTCTTTATGGCTAGAAGTATCTTGTCTTTGGCATAGATACTCTTCTCTACAGCATATAAAAATTGTGAAGTCCTGCATCTATAAACACCTCTGCTGTAATAGCAGAAGTGTCTCAGACACACAAATATTATTAATAATGAAAAGAAAAATTATGTAAAATCTGCAAGAGCTTACACATGATCACTCAACACTCTTGCAAGTGGAGAGAACTAAGCTTTAAATAAGCTAGTGCCCTAAAATATTTTTTTATGGATCACTTATTTCATTTAAAAGTGTTCATTTACATTTAATGCACTTACAACAACACTCATAACTATTTTCCTAAATTAGTTCCTAAGAAACAACATCTTTCTAGATGTCATATCTTTTATGACAAATAGATATTCTAAGAAGACTCTAAAACTCTAAGTAATTAATCTAAGAAAAATCTAAATAATTAAATATTATTTTATGTACTTTGGATCATACATCTAACATTCCCCCCTTTGATCTAAAGGTACACTAC
This sequence comes from Pinus taeda, assembly GCA_000404065.3. Taxonomy (NCBI): domain Eukaryota; kingdom Viridiplantae; phylum Streptophyta; class Pinopsida; order Pinales; family Pinaceae; genus Pinus; species Pinus taeda. Next base: position 90,719 of record APFE031309026.1, on the reverse strand, counting down.
AGCAAATACCAAGCTCTTCGTTGAACTTAGTAAATTTGATCATGCCAAGTGGTTTTGTGAAAATACTTAAGATCTAATCTTTTGAAGGACAATATAGCGGCTTGATGACATCCTTTGCAGTGAGTGTTCTGATGTAATGATACTTAGTGTCCTCATGCTTTGTTTTGGAATGGAAAACTATACTTTTGTTAAGCTTTATTCCTGACTGGATATTAATGAATAAAGATGTGGCGTCTGCTTAACGAACTCCTAAATCCTGCAAAACTTTGTGCAACCAAAAAATCCCCCTTGATGCTATATAATTCTCTCAATGTGGAGGGATTTTTATTTTTAGTATTTGTCTACAAATCATTTTAAAATAAAACAAAACAAATTTTCTAAGTGGTCATTATGTACACTAGTGCCCTGTCCAATGATACCCACATTGACGAGGTTGCAGGTCACTTAAGTAAGCGAGGGGGATGGGTGGGTAAGGGGCTGGGACTGAACAAGTATGCATAGGAAGCTCGAGTAAGTGCATTTGTGATATGACATTGTTCAATTAAATTGTTATTATCCAATATTAAATGAAGTGTCTTTGTAATGTGTATGAGAAATTGTGCGAGAGAACATATGTCTAGAACAAGGAACAGAAACTTTGTCCCTTGTACACACTTCTATTGCACACCTACCTCATTCATTGTCCGAGTGTGGAAGTGAAAGTGACGATAAAGTTAAAAATTTAAAATATTTGATTAAAAGATTTGTGCGAAAGGGATTGTGGTGGAGGTGCAGAAGCAAAAACATTAGCATTGACATTGAAGAGAGTCCTAGTGCTTTTCCCTCTTATTTTATTTTAAATTTTTTTTCAATTTGAACTTTTAGAGATTGAGCTATGTGAAAGAAAAGGTATATGGAGCCATTAGTGTTTGCGGAATGAATAATGTGCAGAAGAGGGGGTATGTGCTGGAGAACAGGGGTATGGAGTTGTTAATGTGTGTAAACTGAAAGGTGTGCAGGAGAATGGGGGTGTAGAAGGAACTTTACATCATGATATCAAATAAAATGAGCCCACATAATCGGATAAACATGGAAGTCCTATTCAAAGGCTTTGATTGTTTAAAAATTGTATCAAAGTAGAAACAACAAAATTTTGTGTTCATAGTTCCTGAATACTATGTGCATTTACGATCTTACATTTCTGAATTAAATATTTATTATCAAACATTAAATGAAGTGTCTTTTTAATGGGCGCAAGGAACAAATGTTGTGTAAAGAAATGGGTGTGTGGAGCAAGGAATAGACAATTTTTTTCGGAATATTTCATTACTCTGCATACATTCCCTCTCTGCACACTTCTTCCAACATGTCCCTCCATATGAATTTTGTTAATATCACTTCTTGTATCCTTTAATTTTCCTTATTTCATGATCTTTTCATTTTGCTTGGATTTTCATTTTGATAATTTCATTACTATCATTTTGTTGCCAACTTTTCAATGGTTCAAGTTTCATCTGATTCTGACTTACTTTATCCTCGGTCAAAATTTCATCAATTCATTGCGGGAGCATAAAATATGTATTTAACTTTTATTTTATAATTTATGTAAATTTATTCAAATGAAAATATGTAAATATAACTTATTTAATTACTTATTTAATTTATTTAGTTAATTACATTAATTGTTGCTTAGTTAGTTAAGTTAAGAAAGATTTATTTATTTCTTTAATTTACCAAGCACACCAATTTTAAATTTATTTAATTGGTAAATATTATTTTGTATTATTTAATTAGTTATCAATTTATTTTTTATCAGAATCTACTAGATTCAAAAGCGCACACACATGTCATATATATGACATCACCCCGTTCATCCTAGAGATGAACTCACGGGGTGACATGGCATGGCAATGGGAGGAGCACAGAGTATTCACATTAGAAATTTCTAAAAGAGAGGCTTTTTATGGGATTTTAAATATGCAATGGAGTGGGGGAAGGCCCACACTCCACTCGTGAGCCTCCACCCACTCCCTCCTCCACTCATGAGCCTCCACCCGCTTCCTCCTCCATCCTTCACCATATGTATAGCCACTTCAACCATGTCATTAAACCATGTAAAGTTGCCCCTTTTAATTTTTTATTATTTCTTTGTTAGATCGTCTTTGTGGCTAAAAATCTCGTCTTCGGGATAGATACTCATCTCTGCAGCATATAAACACTGTGAAGTCCTGCATAGATACTCATCTATGCTGCTTATATACATTCTCGTCTTTATGGCCAGAAGTCTCTTAAGTGTGGCATATAAACACCATTAAGTGCACATCTCTAAACACCTTTGTGGTGAAGTCTCACATCTATATCCATTATAAATACCTCGATGGTCTTTGGTGGATTTCCTTTGTGGTCTTCAGTGGATTTCCATTTGTGATCTTCGATGGATTTTCATTTTAAAAAGAGTCTACGACATATACACATAACTGCAACATACAAATAGCGTGAAGTCTATGGCATTGACACATATCTCTCTGTGATATGGAAGATACACATATATTCGTGGTGTGGTGAAGTATTGCATCTATATATATCTCTGTGGTACGACATATACACATATCTTTGCAATGTCGAAGCCTATATATGTATATATCTCTTTGCGGTGTTGAAGTCTATATATCTCTCTACGGTTGTGAAGTCTGCGGCATATACACATATCTCTCTGCGGTGCAACATCCCACGTGCAGACATTCCCTTCCCCTTACTTTCTATTTTTCTTGTTAATTTCTATTGAAACTATGAGTAATTCTTTTCATATTTCTAAACTCCCCACTAGAAAAAGGAAACCAAGAAAAATTATCATAGAGAATATTAACAATTACATTGAATATGTAGAAAAGCAAAGAGAAAAGAGCGAAGGGCCGAGTAAACAAGAATTATACACAATGCATGATTACACTGAATCGGTAGAAAAGTGAAGAGAAAAGAGAAGGGAAACTTAAACAAGAATTATACATAATGCTCATAGAGCATAAGCTCAAATTATCTACAATGTTTAACAAAAACTACAAAAATTTAAAAAATAGAATGATAATGCTTGTGACTAAGCTGTAAGGAGTGGAAGATAGGATGCAATAAATTGAGCACAAAAAACAATCAATGGTTGAAAAAATTGCACCATGAGAGATAAGAGTAAAGAACTAAAAGAAAAACTAAATAATAATTCATCCTTAAGCAGCAGAGAGAATAAATTTGATATCAAACCCATAAAAGTGGAACTGAGAAACTAATTTAATTAGACTTGTGAGTTCCATGAGAGGGCCATGATGTTAGCCTCACTCTCTTAAAAATCAATAATAAATCTAATTATTAAATTAAATACATAAAATCATGAGAATTCCTCAAACTAAAGAGTCTAGTTTGGATAAGAGATTCTCTCAAACTAGCTCTCTTAAATTAGTGTGTAAGTTGAGAAATTTTCTCAACCAAGTGAGTCTAAGATAGATGCACTATCTTAAGACCACTTACTCATGTATTTAAATGTATTATTAAATTTTTTGAATGTAGGATTTTACAGGGTAAGTTCCTCAGACAGAACACCAAAGGACATTGCTCACAAACAGATAACAGATCAATACACCAGTATTTTTGACGTGGTTAAAACCCTCAAAGAGGGAAACAGTCCACGGCCTGAGCCAATGCGGCCACTTCTGGAAATTTATTAATAAAAGAATGAAATTTTACATAAGCTTCTCTGATGAACAGTTAACCTACAAATGACCCTCCATGCTCTTTAAATAGAGATTATGGACCAATCGAGTGTTAAGCCACAGATCAAGTGTTGGTAATACCGAGGAGAGAATGAACCATCGGATCACTACATATCATGACCGTCGGATTGTAAGTTACAAAAGTACATAGTAAAGAAACACACTTTACCTAACTCTACACTAGACCAAGTTATACTTAACTATTTCCTATGTGTCGGAATATCTTAACATCCCCCCTTAAGAACAACTTGGGATAGGATTGAAGGATTTACAAATATGACACAGTAGGAGAAGGAAGGAGGCACTAGAGCCTATCCCCCCTTAGGGACAACTTCCTGAACTCCAACCATAAATCGAAGTTTAGTAAACTTCACCTCTGTGAGAGCCTTGTAAAGATGTCTGCAACTTGATCATCTGTTGAATAATATTTCACTTCAAGAACATGGTCATGAATGAGCTTTCTGATGAAGTGCATGTGCAGTTCAATGTGTTTGCTACGATGATGTTGGATTGGATCTTTGCATAGTTGAATGGCACTTTGATTATCACACCAAAGTGTAGTCGGATGTTGCTGCTGAAAGACAAACTCTGATAGGATCTGACGAAGCCACAAGCTTTCCTTACTAGCTTCTACGACACCATGATACTCTGCTTCTGCTAAAGAAAGAGAAATGGCACCTTGTTTCTTGCAAGCCCATGTAATAGGCCCTGAACCAAGAGTGAACACATAACTTCGAACATAACGAAGTATTCTTTTAGCTGCTTTCCAATGACTTTCACGTGGGTTTTGCATAAACTGAGCAACAAGGCCAACAGTAAAGGAAAGGTCAGGACGAGTATGGGTTAGATACAAAATTTTTCCTACAAGTTGACGGTATAAGGTAGCATCAACTTCAGGGAAGTACAAGTGACTAAAAGTTTGGCTCCAGACTGAAAGGGAGAAGGAGCTGGCTTATAGTCTTCCATGTGAAAATGGTGTAGAATATCACAGGCATACTTGGATTGGGAAAGGGAAATACCTTCCTTGGATTGCAAGACTTGAAGACCAAGAAAATAATGCAAGTGTCCTAAGTCTGTCTTTTCAAACTTCTTTTTAAGGCTGGACTTCACATGGTTTATAAGGTTGGGATCACTACTAGTAAGGATAAGATCATCAACATAAAGAAAAAGAATGATAAGAGACTTGCCCACTTTCTTGGTGTAGATAGTATTGTCAAAATGACACCTAGAAAAAGCAGTTTCTAAAAGAAAGCTATCCATTTTGGCATACCAACCCAGATGGGCTTGCTTGAGACCATAAAGGGATTTCTTAAGCCGACATACAAGGCTGGAGTTTGTTTGTATAAAGCCAGTAGGTTGTTCCATATAGATTTCTTCATGCAGTCCCCATGCAAGAAGGCAGATTTAACATCCATCTGATGGACTTCCCATTTTAAAGAGGCAGCAAGGGAAAGAACAAGGCGGATAGAGTTCATTTTGGCAACAGGGGAGAAGGTTTCAGTATAGTCAATGCCTTCAACGTGTGAAAAACCCTTAGCAACAAGACGAGCTTTATGTTTATCAACTTTCCCATCTGGTCCATACTTGGTTCTGTAAACCCATTTGCATCTAACAAGTTTCGTCCCTTTGGTAGAGGAACAAGATCCCATGTATCATTTACCAATAATGAAAAATATTCTTCATTCATAGCTGCGTCCCAATCTGGATGGCTTGAAGCTTCTGCAAAGGTGTCAGGATCATAATTCGTTGAAGCTTGATCCAGTAAAGAAGAGGCTCTATCGAACTGATAACATGTACGTCGTTGATCTGTAGGATCACCGGCAAGATCACCTGTTGCATCCCGAGTAGCACGGACCCATTTTGGAAGTTGAGGAGCTGAAGGAGGATCCTG
>APFE031309026.1:70526-82951 GCA_000404065.3 Pinus taeda | reverse complement strand
AAAAAATCTTCAATGCAAGAAAAGTTATTGGGGTCCAATGTAAGCAACTCATTTTCAAGTTGATGGGCTCTAAGTTCATTTTTTATTCCAAAAACTTTAGTAATATGTTTCAATGCTTCATCAGGAGTATCAAGTTCTGCAATATGGAATCTAAGATTTGGAGAAATAGACATTCCTATCAACCCATGTGCTTGATCTTTCCTATTTTCCCATTTAGCTGCCTTATCTTCATCTTCTGGTTTGGTTTCTTGGCCTATGGTTATTATGTAAAGACCTTTACTTCTAAGTAAATCCACAATGTAGGACAACCATTGGAAGTAGTTGGTGCTATCAAGAAAAACTTGGCATGTACTTTCCATTTTAATAGAAACTGAAGCTATATATGCTGAAACTAAGTGTTCCAATGGAAAGATCTCAAAACATTAGGCTGGTTAAAAAAAAATGGCTCTGAAAACAGCTTCCGGATGAAGTAGTTATGGCTTTTTGAAGAAACGTTGATGAAGATGCCGACGAAGTGTGGGAATGTGCGGAAATGAAAAATCTGCCCCCTTTCCAAACTTAATCTAATTAGCTCAACAAAAAGGAGACTTGAACTCAAGACCTCTACTCTCATAAATTAGCTTTGGACCAAGTGAGCTAAACTAAAAGTTTGAGAGAGAGAGGGGGGGGTGTTTTTTTTTAGTCACTGAAGCTTTGGGTTGCGTGCTTGCTTGAGAAAGCTCTTTTTCCCTACAAAAAAAAAAACGCAAAACCCAACACTAACATACAAACACAAACAAGCCTTACGGCTTAAGGTTATCTTTACCCGGAAACTAAATATTTTCCTCAATGTTTCTGATTTTCCGAGATCACACTAAGGCGCAATGGAAAAGAGCATACACATGAGAAAATTCCTTCCTCTTTGTTTATGATTTTCCCAGATCACACAGAGCCACAGGGAAAAGAGCATATGTAGAAATGAAAGGTATAGATCCCTTAATAAAAAAAAATCTAAATAAATCGAAATAATAAACAGAGAGAAAATAACTAGAAACTGGAAATAAACAATGTATACCTCCAGATCTTAAAAATGACGTAGCTAGGACTACTAAAAAGCTTTTCGCATGAAACAAAAGGGGTTCTTCACTGGAACAGATGCTCCTAACACAATAGAGCATTCCTCTCGGCCCAAAAGTTGTCAGAAATAGTAGATCTAGGAAACGACAGTCGGATGCAGTTCTACCGGCTTCAGATTTGGATCACCAACAGACGTGACCCTCAAATAGCTCTGATACCATGTATGAATTTACATGGTAAGATCCTCAGACAGAACACTAAAGGACATCACTCACAATCAGATCACAGATCAATACACCAGTATTTTTGACGTGGTTAAAACCCTCAAAGAGGGAAACAGTCCACGGCCTGAGCCAACGCGGCCACTTCAAGCAATTTATTAATAAAAGAATGAAATTTTACATAAGCTTCTCTCATGAACAGTTAACCTACAAATGAACCTCCATTCTCTTTAAATAGGGATCATGGACCAATTGGGTGTTAAGCCACAGATCAAGTGTCGGTAATACCGAGGAGAGAATGAACCGTCGGATTGTAAGTTACAAAAGTACATAGTAAAGAAACACACTTTACCTAACTCTACACTAGACAGAGTTATACTTAACTATTTCCTATGTGTCGGAATATCCTAACATTGAAGAATGTGAATTACATGAGCATGAGAGACCACATGACGGCTCTCTGCCTTTTCCGCAAGTTTAATTTTTGTGTGTTAATTTGTAGTGCATATGGTTATATGCTTTGTAATTCTTCTTCATGTGGTATCAAAGATAGAAGGCTGATTGGTAAAATCATCCTATCATTGTGAAGGTAGTGTGACAGATGTGTGAGATATTCGAACTCTCGCAGATAGCTTCTTGCCTAAGTGATCCTTACTGCTGAAAGAGTCGCAGACTATTGCGACTATCATGGATGCATTGAGTTGTTAATAAATTGGAAAGAAATCATGTATAACCTGTGAGGGTTCCATTGGATTTTTCCTATGGCTCTACTTGGAGGTTAGTGCCGAAAGAGAGGCATCATGGCTCATGAAGGTTGCATAAATCTCATACGCTCAATGCAACAGTAACTGTTTATTATTGCAACAAGGGCTAACAATGGTTAATTCTGGGATTGCATTGATGAATCTGGTTGGATGCAAGACATTCATTCAATTGAGTTGCTATCAAGGACACCCTCGAATCTGAATCGGTCAGTGAAATGGATGCAAACTAACACCATCCATTGTTGCATGTTTATAGCTCGGTGTTGCTTTCGAAGGGTGAGAAATGTGCAACTAGATGGGTACTATAAAACTCTATCAATGGTATCATTTAAAAAATCCTTCTCGCAAATTGTTACTCCTACAAGTTATTTCACCACCTCTGTCATCATGAAACTTGCTACATTCAAAGAAATATTGGTGGTCAGACAATGACTGGTGTGATCAGTGCAGTTTCCAACTCCTCGGCAGTAAACTCCACTTTTATGTTCATAATTGGTCGAAAGATGTGAAAGAAGTTGAGAATCGAAGCCAAATCCCACATGTTTCGAAGGAGCCATCTGGCTTCGGGGTAGGAGGAGGAGGAGTCGTTAAAAAGGTGACAAACTCTCGGTCTTCATTGCCACTGCTATTCCTACGGGGGGTAGAATGCTCGATGGCTGGATCAAGAGGTGCTAGCCAGGCTGGAGTCCGTGCAGTGCACGTGCATGCTGGGTGACGTTTTCTATTTTCCCCATGTTCTTGATCAAAGTTGCTTCCTCCTCTTTCCATCATCATTATCTATCAGATTGGATGTGCAATTGCTCAAGAATACAAGGGATATGTGTTGGAAGAGATTCCAAGAGTCACCATCTACTACAACACTACATGAATAAGGTGGATTATGAAACATTGGAGCCTGCAAGAAACAAATAGCTACCTGGAAATCACTGCCATTGCTGAAAGAGCGTGTGCTTGTTGCAAATCTCGTTGGGCCTTTAAATTTCAAAGAATCGATTCTCTAACTTTTAGGAGTCAAAATATTATGAAGTATTGTTTCCACTAGTGGAAAACTATGCTCGAAATATCCTCACCAACAACATTCGAGTCATTGGCTCTGAGTTTGGTCAAAAGTATCTAAGCCTTTAGCTGCTAAATGAGCCTGGCATTTGCATCTTCTACACCTTCTGAAACCTGCGTGGACGAGGACTGGATTAAAGGTGTGTGGCTTTTTTAAAGGGAAATAGCACAAAATTTTAATTTTTGAAATCATTCACTTGTATAAGTGACTTCATACACTTTATTTCACATTTTAAAGTTACATCATCATCTCATTTTTTATATAAAGTGATATCAAGCCTTTGGAGAAATAAGTTATTATTATTTTTTATTTTTTTAATTAAATGAGTAAATTTTGGGAGATATAAGGAGTGACATAAGAAAGAGTATTAGTGCATTAGGTGCATTAAATTTTTTATTTTGGAGAGATAAGGAGTATTTGTATTTTTTATGTCATGGAGTCATAAGTTCTTTTGTGGAGTCATAAGGTGCATATTTTGTAATTTTGGAGTGATAAGTGAAGATTTTTAAAAGGGAAGCTCATAGTTGTATTTTGAAGAAATCTTTTTAGTAGGGTGTACTTTTATTTTTGAAGACGAGGGGCTGTGTGAACGTGGAATTCTCATTGTTTACGAAATTTCATTCACGATGTTGTGAAGGTGAAGGTTGATGTAGTTCACTATTTAATAATGAAATATTTTTTGTGGTGTTTTTGTCCCAGATCTGCCCTAAATTGAATAAGGGGATCTTAGGTACATGGTGTGTAATGAATGCATGTGCATGCCTTGTGTTTAGATTAACAAAACACTCTATTTATTATGCTTAACAAAACAACTACATGCACATAAGAAACTTTATATATACAAGTCATCGATCAAGCTCCTGAAATCAAAGCTCCCATGATCAATTAAACTCATAAGCACAAAGCCTCATCATCAACTTGATAAAAGCAATATTATGCAACAATAGCTAATTCACACCATCAAGTTAAGGACACTACAAAATCAAGCATTTCAAGCCAAGACAACATCATCAAAACTTTTTGTATTGCTTGCAAATAAACATTTTTTAACTGAAATGTACAGGTGCATTCTCAGTTGTAACCGACACCCTAATTTGAATTGTTAAGGTGAATAAATTAAGTCAAGTAAGTCTTCAACTTAGTCATCAAGATTGAACTCGTAATTTGTCACTTGGGTGCATTTTCAACAGTGTTCGACACCCTTCCTTTTTTAAAATTAGCAAATTCAGTGAGTACATTCAAGAAAGCACAAATTATCATTCAAACAATCAAAGCAAGTGAGTGTGTCATTCAAACAACCAAGCAAGTGAGCATGTCATTCAAACAACCAAGCAAGCAAGCATGTCAAAATCAAGTGCGAAAGTTCAACGCACGACATCTACAACAAGCAAGCCTGTGTAAAGTTCATTAAAGCATTCATCATGTTTCATTCAAGCAAAGTGATCATCATCAAGCGAGCGTACAATCAACAGTTCAAGAAAGTGTTTAAAAGCATCAGTAATCAACAACCAATACAAGCGAGCGTGTCATTTTAGTGATTGACTCAAGTGAGCAATTGTTTCAAGCACGGCTTCTACGACAAGCAAGCCTGACTTCAAAATAAGCAAGGCAACATGGAGACACACATTTAGTTGTCCCAAATTATTAACAATTTAATGTTATCATCAGTTGGTGACATGGTGCCCATTAGCAAAACCACTCTTTCTGACATTCAAGTGAATATTCAACATGCACATGAAGTGATTGAGTTCCTTCAACTGGAGTCACAACTGCAAATAAATGATTTGCAAGAGAAGTGTGTTGCTTCCAAGTATTTGACTAATCCAGAGACAGTTGATCATTCGACTTCATTCCTCCAACCAGCTTCAAGTGTTGAACTTGTTCTAGTTCAACTTTCTTCCAAACCCATCATCAAGCCATGGGAAGAAATTTAAAGTAATCAAAATTAACGCGGCTTAGAATATGTCAAAGATGACGCAAAATTGCATATCCCAGATTATTCAAAGCCCATTAAGTTTGTTAGTGTAGGGTTTTTTGCACAAATCATATCGGTTAGTTCTGAGAAAGTTACAGATAAACGCACATGCACGCAAATTGAAGTTGCAGTCAAACCAAAATGCCTTCATTTTCAAAGAACCAGTCATCTGGAAGATCAATGTTTTGATCTCCATCCTTGTCACCATTGTGGCAATAAGAATCATTCATCAAAGAAATGCTACAAACATGACCAACCTACCAAATTAAATATCAATTATGCATGGATTGATCCTTAGGAATGGTCATCAACACTAAAATGATTGTATAAGTTTTACAATAGAATTCACTCACACATATTGTAGCCAACCGTAAAAATAAAGATGGTACTCTCATGCAGTTGAATGGGGGAGTACACCAACGAAACACTCCTACACTTGAAGGGGGGTTGTTCAGAAATAATTTGAAGAAGATTGTCTCTCCTTTCAGCTAACAAAGGGGGGAAAATGTCAATGAAATTGACAAGTGATTGTCAGACTAAAAGTCTCGACAACATCAACGAAGCAGCTAGTGGGCATTCATCAAATTGTGTGAGTGGACACCGAATGTTGTTTTCAAGCGAAGGAAAATTGGATCCTTTTGTGGCTTGGCACATGATGGATTTGTCAAGCGACATTCAAAGATGAATCAGTCATGCAACTGACTCATTATCTCTTCATATTGTAGTTTCTTCAACATCCAACGTTGGCGGTGTTTCGGGAAAATGTTTTTTGAGGATCAACTTTAGAACTTGGAAGATGGTTCCTTGTTCATTTTGGATTTATTTTTGAGGGGGGGAATGTTAGCCTCATTCTCTTAAAAAACAATAATAAATCCAATTATTAAATTAAATAAATAAAATCATGAGAATTCCTCAAACTAAGGAGTCTAGTTTGGATGAGAGATTCTCTCCAACTAACTCTCATAAATTAGTGTGTAAGTTGAGAAATTGTCTCAACCAAGTGAGTCTAAGATAGACACACTATCTTAAGACCACTTACTCATGTATTTAAATGTATTATTAAACTTTTTGAATAATGTGAATTGCATGAGCATAAGAGACCACATGATGGTTCTCTGCCTTTTCCGCTAGTTTAATTTTTGTGAGTTAATTTGTTGTGCATATGGTTATATGGCTTTGTGATTCTTCTTCACATGAACCTTATAATTGTTGGCATAGAAGAGAAAAATGATGAGGACATGTTAGAAATAGTTAAAAAAAACTTAGTCATAAAATCAAACAACTTATCTAACATAAGTAACAAGGGGGGAAAGACTTGAATTAGTTATTAATTTACATTAATTTAATATATATTAAAAACCACTAGATTCGATAACTTTATATATATATATATATATATATATATATATATATATAATATATATATATATATATATATATATATATATATATATATATATAAAACCACATTGTAAATAAATGATATTTATTGTATAATATTAAAAATAAAAAAATATGACATCACTTTAGAGGTTCATCCTTCTTGAGAATTTCATTTGGATCACAAACAAAATCACTCAGGGATGAACTCTCAGAATGACATGGTACTAGGAGGAGCACGAAGGGTATTAACATTATAACATTCCAAGTGGGAGATTTTTTTATGGGATTTTAAATATGCAATGGATTTGGGGAGGACCCACACTCCACTCACAAACCTCTACCCATTCCCTCTTCCATCCTTCACCATATATACAACAACTTCAACCATGGCATTAAACCATGTAAACTTTCCCCTTTTAATTTTTATTTTTATTTTTTATTATTTCTTTGTTACATCCTCTTTATGGCTAGAAGTCTCTTATCTACAACATAGATACTCATCTTTGTGGCATATAAACATCTCGAAGTCCCACATAGATACTCATTTGTACAACTTATATGCATACTCGTCTTTGTGGCATAGAAGTCTCTAAGCATATATGCCTTGGTGGATCTTAATTCATATATATTGTCTTTATGGCTAGAAGTATCTTGTCTTTGCCATAGATACTCGTCTCTATGGCATATAAAAATTGTGAAGTCCTGCATCTATAAACACCTCTATTGTAATAGCAGAAGTGTCCTAGACACACAAATATTATTAATAATGAAAAGAAAAATTATGTAAAATCTGCAAGAGCTTACACATGATCACTCAACACTTTTGCAAGTGGAGAGAACTAAGCTTTAAATCAGCTAGTGCCCTAAAATAATTTTTTTATGGATCACTTATTTCATTTAAAAGTGTTCATTTACATTTAATGCACTTGCAACAACACTCCTAACTATTTTCCTAAATTAGTTCCTAAGAAACAACATCTTTAAGCTAAAATCTAAGATTAATTTAATTTATCCTAATATTATAACTATAATATACTATAATATATATAAACAATTAAAGTAAAGGAATAAATTACCAACCATTATAGCTATTTAATTATAATTTTCTAAAATATATATTTAACTTTTAAAAATAGTGTATATATTTTAGATGGTTGAATATATTTGTTATTCAAATTTGAAACGTAACAACATAATAGTATTCGGAATTATTTTATTTTAATTCCCTTCTATTATCTAAAATTCCTAATATTATACATATTCGATAAATAAAATTTTGAACCTATATATATATATTAATATATTTAACCAATTACAGGGGTATAGCTTAATCTTAAATATTATAATCGGGAATAATTATAATTATTAAATATTTTTTTTTTTCATGATTTAAGTATATTTTATATAATGAATTAACTACGAACCATAATATTATTTTATTATGATATTGGAACGTTATATTATATATTATATATATATATTATATTATATATAAATATATATATATATATATTATATATATATTATATTATATATATATATATATATATATATATTATATATTTCCACTGGAAAAATCTGTAAATTTCATTAATATGAAAATTTACATATGTAGATGCATGAAGCATATGCCATAGTCAATCTGTTGTATCTGTTCTTTTCCAAAATTTATCAGTTTTGGACTGCTGTAAGTATTTACCTCACAGGGTATTCAATATGTAGCTATTTACAGTGTGCCTTTTCAGCATCTATCTAGCTGGAAATAAACACAAAATTACAAAAGTGGCTGTATATATACTGTTGTCATGTGCATGCACGATCCTTTTATGCTATTTGGCGACCCGTGGTTGGATATTCTGGGTCTATGTAAGGATGATGGTAAAAATTTTGCTCCTGATGTTCTTTGATCTCGGATATATGCCACATGCTTTTGTCCATCGTCGCTGCCTCCTTGGATAATTTATCAGCGCCATTGTTATGTTCCCTGTAGATGTGTGAAACAGTGATGTTGTTAAATGCTGCTTTGAGTTTGAGAACTTCGTTCAATATTATACTGAGTGTGTGTATGTGACATGTGGTTATGCCATTGATCCAATTAATGATGATCTAAGAATCCCCGAATATGTTGATACTATTGCAATGGTGGCTCAGAGCAAAATGGAGTAAATGACGCAGAGTGATGAGTTCTGCGAAGTTGTTGGTTCCGGCTCCCAATCCGGCCTTGATTTTATAAAGGTGATGCTCGGATAAATTAATAATAATGTCGCCCCCACAGCTCTGCGAATTTGCAGCTCCATCGAAAAAAGCCCAAGGGATGCTTTGGTCGATGTGAAGAGGAGGGGTGGGGTGTCGAGATTTTGGAGGGGGCGGGTCTGGTAGCTCATTCAAAGCGGTGATGGTACCAGCCTCCATCAAGGGCCAGTGTATCGGCTTTTCTTCAAATATTAACCGGTTTCTGGATTTCCATATGGACCAGTTAACGATGATGGGAAGATTAATATTTTTTGAACCTTTGTTTCTCTTATCCCATTCAGTCCATGCGCTTAAGAGTTCTATGCCATTCCATTCACCCGTGTAATGCGAGAAGGTCTTGAGGTTTTTCCATAAGCTCAACATCACCCGACATCTCAGAAAAATGTGTTATGTAGACTCTGAGGCTTCTCTGCAAAGAACGCACCAGGTAGGACCATACTGTGCCCTTTTCATGAGATGTTCTCCAGTGGGTAATTTATCTCGAAGGATGCACCAGGTGAAGAGCTTTGATCGAGGTGATGCATCTAATTTCCAGATATTCTATCACCAGCTAGCAGTGGTGTCGGGCTTCTTGTGAGAGATCAACTGAAGGTAGCCAGCCTTGGGGGTGTAAAGGCCGCATTCGGCCAAGTTCCAAATGAGCTCGTCCTGCCCCTCTGTAATTCGAATGTGAGATTCCTGCAGAGCCTCTCTGTATGCTCTCCAAGCTGGGTGCCATCTGTTGGGGAGGTTTAGCTGTTGTGCGGATTTCCATGTCTGGTGGAATATATCAGATTGTTCACGATCCGTGATTTGTGAGATTACATTGATTTCTTGAGCTGAGAGGTGTTCCACCAGCTCTCGGGGAAGTATATGTCTCCCACCACTGCCTGTCCAAGGATCGAGCCCGATCCTTGCCCTATTCCCATCTCTGATGCGCCATATTAAGTTATCTCTGATTAATGGCAGTGAGTGTAAGAGGGCCTTCCATATAGATGATATGCCTTTTTTGTTCCAAACTGGGAGTCTAGCCCAATTGATGATGCTGAGCAGCCAGATATATTTGTGGTAGGTAATTCTAGTCCATAAGCTTTGGGACGTCAGAAGGGCCCAGCCCATTTTCCCCACCAAGGCTTTGGCAAATGTAGGGAGCTCCTTTAACCCCCAGCCTCCCCACTTCTTTGGTAAAGCTATCTTATTCCAGCCTATCCAGGCAAAGATGCGCTTATCCTGGTTGCCTGCCCATAAGTATCGGTTGCATAGTTGTTGTAGTTTTGCCAGGATGTTCCGAGGGATCCAAGCCAGTGCCATCCAAAATACCGGCGTTGCTTCAAGAACTGATTTGATCAAGGTTAATCTCCCAGCCCTGGATAGGTATCTATGGCTCCAACAAGTTAATCCTTTTTCCACTTTTGCTATCAGCCAAACCTGGTCTGCGATCTTTTGTCATGTCGGCTTTAACCAATATCCAAGATATTTTAGCCCCCTGTCCAATGGCTGTGGAGTGTATGGAAATTCCTGCCTTGCCATATCGGTTTCGTTTGCTGTAGTACCCACCAGAGTGATAGTGGATTTCAACCGATTTACTTCCATACCAGTTGCATGTGAGAAAAGGCCTAGAATGCGTATGAAAGTAGATGTGTCCTGAATGTTTCCATCCAATAAGATTAGGACATCATCTACAAACAATAGGTGAGTGAGGTAGCATTCATCAGTGATTTTGAGGCCCCTGATTGACCCATCCCTTTTAGATGAGATGATTAGCCGGCTTAGAGCTTCCATGACCAATAAAAAGAGGAGAGGTGAGAGAGGAAAGCCCTGTCGCAGCCCTCTTTCGGAGTGGAAGAAGTGTGAGGTAGATCCATTGATCAATATGCTGAAGGTAGGAGATGTGATGCAGGCCATGATCTAATTGATGAGGGCGAGGGGGAAACTGATATGGATAAGAATCATTTTGATGAAGAGCCAACTGACTCGGTCAAAGGCCTTGGAGAGGTCTATCTTCAAAAGGATACACTTGAGGTGTTTGGTCCAGATGGAATGAATCGCTTCTTGGGTGGAACCAATAGCTTCATGGATCTGTCTATCTTCTAGGAAGGAAAATTTTTGGGGGGCGATGTGTCGAGATAGGATATGCTTGATCCTATTGGCAATGATCTTTGAAATAATCTTATAGAGCACATTACATAGTGATATGGGACGGTAATCATCAAAGGAGGCAGGGGCATCAATTTTGGGGATGAGGGCGATGAAAGTAGAGTTGATGGCATTATAAAGACTGCCCGATGTTCTTCTCTCCTCAACCACCTTAAGGATATCTCCTCCCAAAAGTTCAAAAAAGGCGGTGTAGAACTCTATTGTCCAGCCATCCGGCCCCGAGCTTTTCTCCTTCTGAAACCATTTGACTGTACTTTCTAGTTCTTCCATAGTGACGGGTGTTGATAGATCATCAGAATCCTCTTCCTCTACAAATCTGGGGAAGTGAGAAGCCACATTGATGATTTCGGCCAAATTTAAGCCATCAGGGCTTTTATATATTCCCCTGAAGTGTGCAGTCCTGAGTTGAGAAAGTTTGTTGAAGGAATCCGCCAGTCCACCTTTAGGAAAGGGGAGGTTCCAAATGGTGTTCGTCACTTTCCTTCCTTTGGCGTAATTGTTACACAGTAAAATGTCACTGCCATCATGTCAGTCTCCCTACTGTGTTGTAAAACCACATTCACCTAAGCCCATGCTCCCTGAAATGGCTAAAAAACCCTCTTTGCCTAAGTTAAATGAATCATCGCGTCTATTAATCGAATAACCGCGCTGACAGGCAGAGGCCAATGTATTTGATGCGCTGCTAGCGCGGAAGCACACGTCTTTTCCGCGCTGGTCCCATTTTACGAACAGCGCACCCTCCGTTTGTCCTGTTGAGCGCTGACCCGACCTCCTCTATAGTTGGTCTGCGATGTCAGCGCGCCAGCTCAGTGTCTCACCCGCGCTGATCCTGTTTGGGCGAATTTGTTCTAACAACCAACCTTCCAGATCCCTCCAGACTTGGTTGTTAGCATTGTTGAGGTCGCCATCCTTTCTCTTGCATGTCTGTTCGACTGACCATCCACTTATCTTGGGGGAAAGCTCATCCTTTACCTATTCATGGAGACTCCTTCTCCTTTATAAGCCTCTTCCATTGCCCATGAGCAGCTAGTTTGGAACATATAGACTTTGATGGAGGAATTCTTAGTGCATTAGTGCTGCTCTTTGTAGGCATTTGGTGTGTTGTGTGAGGATTGCTTTGAGCTTGAGGAAGGTCATGAGCTTGTTGCCTTGTATGTGAGAGAGAGACCCTTTTGACTTGGGAGATTTGCTTCAAAGGTGAATGCTTGGAGGACATGCTGGCTGGACCCTCTAGAGAAGGACTCAGCGTCAGGACTTCGGTTGTACCTTACTCTACTTTCTGATTAATAAAGATAGATGACTACTCTTATGGTTCCATTTACATTTGTTCAATGATTGATTAATGCAAATTGTATCTTTCCTGACCAATACATAGTTGTTGTTAGTAGATTTTACGCTTTTGTTTGCTCTCTTTTGCTTGTGCAGGTGTTCGTCCGCGAGGATAGCGGGGAATTGTGATCGGCTGGAGCGAAGGAGCGAGAGGAATATCTCTTCGACAAACCAGCATTGGAATCCAAGTAGGTTATTCTCACCCACTTGTTAATTACAACTAGGAACCTGCGGTGTAGCATTGTTCGATT
>APFE031309026.1:36959-53511 GCA_000404065.3 Pinus taeda | reverse complement strand
AATTGTATTTAGTTAAATAAACAAATGATTTACTAACCAGTAGGAGTACTTTACTTATATTTTTACCTAATTTAACTAATTTCTAGGAATATTAATAATTAAAATATAGCAACAATATTAATTATTTGACTGGGGTCATAAGGTTAGAATTAGCCGTTATCAATCTAGTTGTTGGAGTCCCTGCCCAAACTATTTAACAAGCTAAGCTGGATCGGTTCTTCAACTTGTCCTGATGATGAACCATAGTGGTTGGTTCGAAACGCGTCGACAAATGATTATTTATGTGATTTCGCCGAAGATTCTCTAAACAATCTTTCTAGATGTCATATCTTTTATAACAAATAGATATTCTAAGAAGACTCTAAAACTCTAAGTAATTAATCTAAGAAAAATCTAAATAATTAAATATTATTTTATGTACTTTGGATCATACATCTAACATTCACCCCTTTGATCTAAAGGTACACTACATCAAACACCAAGCTCTTCACTGAACTTAGTCAATTTTATCATGCCAAGTGGTTTTGTGAAAATACTTGAGATCTGATCTTTTGAAGGACAATATAGCGGCTTGATGACATCCTTTGCAATGAGTGTTCTGATGTAATGATACTTTGTGTCCTCATGCTTTGTTTTGGAATGGAAAACTATACTTTTGGCAAGCTTTATTCCTGACTGGATATTAATGAATAAAGATGTGGCGTCTGCTTAAGGAACTCCTAAATCCTGTAAAGCTTTGTGCAACCAAAAAATCTCACATGTTGCTTCCCATGATAATATATATTCTTCTTCTTCCACAGAAGTGGTCAATGTAGCTTGCTTCTTGCAACTCCAAGAAACTATAGTTGACCCAATGTTCATCAAATAACCTAATGTTGATGCATGTTCATCAATACTTGTAGCAAAATATGCATCTGAATGTCCACCAAGTACAAATTTCTTATTCTTTTTGTAAAGAACACCAAAATATTTTGTCCCTTGGATATATCTAAGGACCCTTTTTGTTGCATTCTAGTGGCTTTCCCCTTTTTCATGCATAAAGAACAAGAGAATACTAATTGTATAAGATATGTCTGGATGAGTGGTTGTCAGATAGATTGAGTTGCCAATCAACTGTCTATAAGTAGTACTTCTTAGCAATCCCGCCCTTCAAATTTTCAAAGTTTTAAGTTTTATTCCATTGGGGTGATAACGGGCTTACAAACTTGCATTCCAAATCTTTTAAGTAGTTCATATGCATACTTTCTTTGACTGATGAAAATATTGTTTGGATGTTGGAATACTTCAACTCCAAGATAGTAGTGAAGTAAACCCAAATCAATCATCTTAAATTCAGCTTGCAACTCCTTTTTTACTTGTATAATATGATCATTATTGTTCCCAATATGATCAATTCATCCACATACATAACTAGAATCATCAAATTTTAACCTTGTTGGGGCACATATATAGTATCATCATACTCACTTCACTTAAATCCAACCTTATGAAGGTACTCGCCCATTTTTAATACCAAGCTTGTGGAGCTTGTTTCAATCCATATAAATACTCGATTAGGTTGCATACTTTATTTTCCGACCCTTCATTATCAAACCTAGAGGTTGAGTCATATATACTTCTTCTTGAAAGTCCCCATTGAGGAAGCATTTTTAACTGTATCTGTCTTATGTACTTTCCATCCTTTTTGAACTGCTAATGCAAGTGCTAATATGATGGTGCAAATATTTCCTCATAGTTGATTCCTTCTTGTTGTGTAAAACCCTTAGCAACAAGCCTTGATTGAACTTTTCAATCTATCCATATGGCTTATACTTAATTCTATAAACCCATCTTCATCTGATGGGTTTCACATTTTTAGGAAAATCAACAAGTTTCCAAGAGTTGTTTTCCATCACTGCCTTGTATTCTTAAACCATTGCATTTTTCCATTCTATACGTTTTACCCCTTTGTATGTGGAGGGCTTAGTAAAATTATTTGTTATTAAGGAAAAAATTTCTCCATCTCTTTGTGAACTTCTTGTTCATGTTTTTTTTCATCTGGCATGACATCTATTGTAGCTTATATTGTGTTTAAGATTATTATTCATTTTTATTACAATGTGTGGTCTAAAAATCATTGTAGGGGTTCAACCCTAATGAAGCTCTCTTATCCGCAAAGTCTAAAAGAAATGAAGCATTTTATTTATTATATATTAGAATCACAAAGGAAACAACTGTTAAAGAATCAGCCCATGTGATCAAGTCAAATCGCAATATAAATAGTTATATGGAACGGTCCGTTATATATATATATATATAATTATATATAATATTATTGAAATAAAGAAAGAAACAAAGTAATATATCAGATTCGCAAAAGAAACAAGTGTTAGAGGGCTAAAGATGGACCCGAAATAATATAAGTTGTGTTTTATAAATTTCGGTGGTTCCGCAATGATATTTATGATTGGTTCCACTGATAGCACAAATTGCGTTTTGTGATCGCGAGCCGGACCCGAAGCATATATATGTTGTGTTATAAAGTCCTGTCAGGTTCGCCACACCGCAGGGCTATAAAGGTTGGCTTCGTCGATTGCGATTGCGATGGCCAGACCCAAAACCATATATATCTTTTTTTATAAGTGCGGCGGGTCCGTCAAATCACAAAACATATTATACATATATATGGTTTTGCCGATTGCGATATGAAATCCGGACTCGATATAACATATATTATGTTTGATTCTCCCGTCGGGCCCACGATCATTACATAATGTTTATGACTTATGCCGATTGTGATTCGCAATGGCGATTCGAACCCGATATTATATATACCATGTTTTATATTTCTGGTGAGTCTGCTAGTCGCAGCTTGTTAAGGTTTTGGGTTAATACCCCAATTGAAAGCATTGATTACGATTGCAATGGGTTTCAGACCCGATGAATTATTAAATACAGATCTATGTATAATCAAGTCCATAAAGGTATTAAGGCATATTTCAAAGGTGAATGGACGGGTCCCATAGTTTATGCAATAGACTTAATTCATTTTAAGTTCTGCAGTTACGAAAGGTTTGCATTCATTTTGCTTAGTAAAGGGAAAAATCAATGTTAAATCCAAGTCCGAAGAAAAGGCAGATAGGTATGTTTTCTTTGTATTTTGGCCAATATAAGCACACCTGATATATATGTAAGCCCCAATCTTCACATAAGTCAAATTTTAATGCAGTTAATTATGGTTGAAGCAGATTAATCATTATTAAGGTATATACAAAAGAACACATTGGCCGATTAACAGAGCCAACCAACAGTTATCATCCTCTTCTGAATTTAGTTATGTTCATGTTATTTCATGTTCTTTGAGGTGTCTTTTACCCTCTGTAAAATTCTGTAATAGTTTTTACTTCATATAGTTAGAGAAGCAGTTAAATAGTTTGGGCAGTTTTAGAAATCAACAACTGTTCCACAATGTATAAAAAGAGGAAGATTTACAAACAAAGGGTTGGTTGTTGGAATTTTGGAGAACCCGAAGACTAGGCCACTATATTCCTGATTTCATCGTTGATTAATGAAAGAATTAGAAGTTTCCATGAGTTGTTGGGTATAATTGTGTAATCTTCTTTGTCATGTGTCATGTTATGTTTTCTTCTTTCAAGTATAGTAATGAAGCTGCTGGTATTTATTTGTTTATGTAGATAAAGTTAAAATTCCTTAAGATAGTGCTCCTATACTTGAAGTTTTCACCTTCCTTTCTAATTTATAGATAATATTTTTTGTGAAAGACCAGCATATTATCTTTAACTTCTCCAAGAACCACAGATAGTAGTTTCTATGTTAAACAACATATTGTCTATGATTCAGTTCTTAGTTTCATAATTCTTCTAAGTTACAGATAGTAGTTTCTATGAAAAATCAACATATTATCTTTAACTTCTCCTTCAAGCATTCTTCATTCATCATTTATAACTAGCAACAAATGGCATTCTAAGATGTTCTGGTCACACTTGTATTAAGGGTTAAAGACCAAGTTCTCCAGGTCCTTCATTTGAGGACACAACAAAGAAATACGTGACAGTAAAATAATATTTATTAATGTCTTTAGCACAATTTCTCCATAGCTAGGAAATTGGTTTCTTAAGGTACAACATTAATTGGCATCGTTGCCGAGGAGAGAAGACAAGAACATTTTTCCCTAGGTTTTCACTATTTTCCTCTGGTTGTTTAGTGAGGATGGAATATTTGGCTATTTTGAATGAAAGCAATAGAATAAGAACACTTTCTCTTGGGTTCATTAAGTTTGAAGCTGATTCTTGGGAGTGACAAGTTTCAGTAGTTGGTTGTACATTCACACCTGTGATTTTCACTTATCACATTAATTGGCGACTCCATTGTACTTTGAAGTTTTATTTTATGGGTTTTAATGGCTCTCCTTTCATTCTTAGTGCATAGATTTGATCCATTTGATTTTACTGGGATCACTAGCTATCCTCATGATATGCCTGCATTTTATGTTTGGAATGAGTATCTTCCAAAATTCAATATGAATGAACATGAAGATCCATCTC
Source organism: Pinus taeda (assembly GCA_000404065.3). Classification (NCBI taxonomy): domain Eukaryota; kingdom Viridiplantae; phylum Streptophyta; class Pinopsida; order Pinales; family Pinaceae; genus Pinus; species Pinus taeda. Next base: position 48,967 of record APFE031309026.1, on the reverse strand, counting down.
AACAACTCCAAGAGTTTCATGAATGCATGGAGCAGCAGGGCTTCACTCATGAAGATGTGAAGATGAAGTTGTTTTTTTTTCTTTGGACCAAGATCCTAGGTTTTGGTTCGGGTCTCTGCCTTGTTCAAGCATTTCATCTTTGAAATATTTCCATTCAGTATTCAATTCTTATTGTAGATCTTATTATCCACACAAGTTTCTTTTTGAAGGGTGTTGTGAGTATTATGATTTTAAAGAAACTTTAAAGGCTTAAGATAATCTTGTTGAAGAAATTTTTGATCTTGTTCATAATATATCAAGCATTCAGAGAAGTTATAGCCAAATTAATTATAAGCAAGTCTCTAAAAGTGAGGAACTATAAAATGAGGTGGAGAGGGTTATAAAGAATTTCTCTCCAATAATCTCCCAAGCAGAGAATTGAGTGACTATATTCTAAGCAAATCGAGCATCATTTTCTCAAAATGATGTGGATAAGTTTATAAAGCATTTCACTCCAGTAATCTCTCAAGAAAATAATTGGTTGACTCTGTTCCAAGCAAATCAGGAGAGTATTCAGATGGAGGAAAATTCAAACATGCATCAATAATCTTTGCTCAGTAGTCGAGAAGAGGAAGAAATGATTAAGTTGCAAATAAATCCCCAGAGTTCCTATTTTGTTAAATTTCATGATCCTCCTGTCTATAACGAAAATGGTTTAAATGGGAAACATGATGAAGTTCTTCAAGTTCGTCAGTTGGGTATTGAATCTACAGGAAGAAACTAACAAGTGGGATATGTTGGACATCAATATATTGAGCCATCTATCATAGAAAAAGAGTCTATCTTATGTAAAAAGGAAGCTAAGAAACAAGTTGTATATCATTGCATTGAAGAACATAAGGATGCCTATGGGTCATAGGTAAACAGTCTATGTGAAGTTGATCATATGTCTTATAGTAATGTGAAAAAGTTTCTTTTTATTCCTAAGGTTAAAATTACAAATTATTTTCAATCAAAACTTAGAGATGAAAAGTGGAGACATGAAAGTGACATAGATCATTTTCTTAAAGATGTTGTTGATTGTTCTGTTGAATATATTATCCCAACAGAAGGTTTAATTGAGTAGAAACCTTTATACATAGAGAATTATTTTTTGGAGCTAACCAAGAACATATTTTTTCTCATACTTTTGAAGACCCTATGGCAGACTACATGGAAGAATTTATCAGCAGTATACACATATCATTTTGTGGATATACTCTTAATTTTTGTTGTGAGCTGTTTTTATGCATAATTTATTTTTTGTTCAGGATGAATTACATTTTCAAGATTCATTGGCATAATGGTTCTAGATTAAGCACTCAAATGATAACCTGGTACCATTGGAAGATTGACTTCACCTGATGGAGATCAACCATGTACATATGTAGGAAGTTGTACATAAATAAGCTCAGGTGTTGAGAATTTGGTTTCCAGCCGCAGTTCTTCAGTTTAATCATTAGTTGATGAATAAAGATGACTTGCCTAGTTGGAAATTGGTTTGTAGAGGCTTCAGACTTCAAGATTGTTAGGTACCAGTTTGTCAAATTTTAGGGTTTTCACAGTTTTGGACTCCGTGCCCAACTAAGGCTACTGAGCAATGATTCTAAATATTTTGCTATCGAAGTACAAGCATCTTATCAGTGTAGATATCGGCGTGGGATCACTGTATAAACATTTCACACAGTTAAGCTTGGCGAAGCAATATATGACTCCATGCCCAATGGATAAGGCACTACTCTACTGTTCTTAGTGCTTCTATGACAAAAGCACTATCCCCAGTTGGAGCCAGACGTTGTAGCTTATATTGTGTTTAAGCTTATTATTCATTTTTATCGCAATATGTGGTCTAAAAATCATTGCGGGGGTTCAACCTTAATGAGGCTCTCTTATCCGAAAGTCTAAAAGAAATGAAGCATTTTATTTATTATATATTAGAACCACAAAAGGAAGCAATTGTTAAAGAATCGGCCCATGTGATCAAGTCCAAATCACAATAATAAATAAGTTATATGGAGTGGTCCTGTTAGATATATAAATATATATAAATATATATATATATATATATAATATATATAAAATATATATAATAATAGAGAGAGAGAGAGAGAAGAGAGAGGAAGAGAGAGAGAGGAGAGAGAGAAGAAGATGCCAAAATTGAAACAAGATAGAAACAAAGTAATATATCATATTCGCAAAAGAAGCAAGTGTTAGAGGGTTAAATCTAGACCCGAAATACTATAAGTTGTGTTTTATCAAGTTCGGCAGGTCCATAATGATATGTATGATTGGCTCCGCTGATAGCATCGATTGTGATTTGCGATCGCAGGTCGGACCTGAAACATATATACACTGTCTTATAACGTCCCGTTGGGTTCGCCACACCACACGGCTATAGAGGTTGGCTCCGCCGATTGCGATTACGATGTCCGGGCCTGAAAACATATATATCATGTTTTATAAGTGCAATGGGACCGTCATATCACATAACATATTATATCTGAACCCGATATAACATATATTATGTTTGATTCTCCTGTCAATTTGTGATCATTGCATAACATTTTTGACTTATGTCGTTTTCTATTTGCGACAGTGATCTAGACCCAATATTATATATACCATGTTTTATATTTCCGGCAGGTCCACTAATCTTAGTTTGTTAAGGTTATGGGTTAATACCCCAATTTGAAGTGCCAATTGCGATTGCGATGGGTTTCGCACCCGATGAATTATTAAATACAGATCTATGTATAATCAAGTTCGTAAAGGTATTGAGGCATATTTAAAGGCGAATGGGCAGATCCAATGGTTTATGCAACACATTTAATTCATTCTAAGTTCCACAGTTACCAAAGGTTTGCGTTAATCTCCCTTGGTAAAGGGAAAAATCAATGTTAAAGCCGAGTCCAAAGAAAAGGCAGATGGGCATGTTTTCTTTGTGTTTTGGCCAATATAAGTGCACTCGATATATATGCAAGCCCCAGTATTCGCATAAGTCAAATTTTAATGTAGTTAATCATGGCTAAAGTAGATTAATCATTATTAAGGTATATAGAGAAGAACTCAGCAGTCGATTAATAGAGCAAGCCAACAATTATCATCCTCTTTTGAATTCAGTTATGTTCCTATTATTTCATGTTCTTTGAGGTGTCTTTTACCCTTTGTAAAATTATGTAATAGTTTTTACTTCATATAGTTAGAGAATCAGTTAAATAGTTTGGGTAGTTTCAGAAATCAACCACTGTTCCACAATGTATAAAAAGAGGAAAACTTAGAAAGAAAGGGTTGGTTGTTGGAATTTTGGAGAACCCAGAGACTAGGCCATCCTATTCCTAATATCATTGTTGATTAATGAAAGAATCAGAAGTTTTCATGATTTGTTGGTTATAATTTTGTAACCTCCTCTATCACGTGTCACGTTACGTTTTCTTCTTTCAAGTATAGTAATGAAGCTACAGGTCTTTATTTGCTTATGTAGATAAAGTTAAAATTCCTTAAAAGAGCACTCCTATACTTGAAGTTTTCACCTTCCTTTCTAGGTTATAGATAATAGTTTCTATGAAAGACCAGCATATTATATTTAACTTCTCCAAGAGTCATAGATAGTAGTTTATGTGTTAAAAAGGGTATTGTCTATGATTCAGTTCTTATTTTCATAATTCTTCTAAGTTACAAATAGTAGTTTCTGTGAAAGATCAACATATTATCTTTAACTTCTCCTTCAAGCATTCTTCATTCATCATTTATATCAAGCAACAAATGGCATTCTGAGATGTTCTGGTCACACATGTATTAAGGGTTAAAGACCAAGTTCTCCAGGTCCTTCATTTGAGGACACAACAAACAAATAAGTGATAGTAAAATAATATTTATTAATGTCTTAAGCACAATTTCTCCACAGTCATGAAATTGTTTTCTTAAGGTGCAACATTAATTAGCTCCGTTGTTGGGGAGAGAAGACAAGAACATTTCCCTGGGTTTTCAATATTTTCCTCTGGTTGTTCGGTGAGGAGGGAATATTTGGTTGTTTTTAATGAAATCAATAGAATAAGAACATTTTCTCTTGGGTTCATTAAGTTTGAAGTTGATTCTTGGGAGTGACAAGTTTCAGCAATTGGTTGTACATACACACCTGTAATTTTCACTTATCACATTGATGGGTGACTCCACTGTACTTTGAAGTTTTCTTTTCTCGGTTTTAATGGCTATCCCTGCATTCTTATTCCATAGATTTGATCAATTTGATTTTACTAGGATCACTAGCTATCCTCATGATACGCCTGCATTTTATGTCTGGAATGAGTATCTTCCAAAATTCAATATGAAGGAATATGAAGATCCAACTCAACACCTCCAAGAGTTTCATGAATGCATGGAGAAGTAGGGCATCACTCATGAAGATGTGAAGATGAAGTTGTTTTTGTTTTCTTTGGAACAAGAACCTAGGGTTTGGTTCAGGTCTCTACCTCTTTCAAGAATTTCATATTTGAAATATTTCCATTCAATATTCAATTCTTATTGTAGATCTTACTATCTACACAAGTTTCTTTTTGAAGAGTGTTGTGAATATTATGATTATAAAGAAACTTTAAAGGCTCAAGATAATCTTGTTGAAGAAATTGTTGATCTTGTTGATAATATATCAAGCATTCAAAGAAGTTATAGTCAGATTAACTATAAGCAGTCTCTGAAAGTGAGGAACTATCAAATGAGGTGGAGAGGTTTATAAAGTATTTCTCTGCAATAATCTCCCAAGCAAAGAATTAGGTGACTATGTTCCAAGAGATCGAGCATCATTTTCTCAAAATGATGTGGAGACGTTTATAAAGTATTTCACTCCAATAATCTCTCAGGCAAAGAATTGGTTGAATATGTTCCAAGCAAATCAGGAGAGTATTCAGATGGAGGAAAATTTAAACATGGATCAAGCATCTCTGCTCAACAGTTGAGAAGAGGAAGAAATGATTAAGTTGCAATAAATCCCTAGAGTTCCTATTTTGTTAACTTTGATTATCCTCCTATCTATAACAAAAATGGTTTAAATGGGGAACAAGATGAAGTTCTTCAAGTTCATCAGTTGGGTGTTGAACCTACATGAAGAAACCGACAGGTGGAATATGTTGGACAACAATATATTGAGCCATATATCATAGAAAAAGAGGCTATCTTATATAAAAAGGAAGCTGACGAAGAAGTTGTATATCATTGCATTGAAGAACATAAGGATGCCTATGGATCAGAGGTAAATAGTCTATGTGAAGTTGATCATATGTCTTATAGTAATGTGAAAAAATTTCTTTCTATTCCTGATGTTAAAATTACAAATTATTTTCAATCAAAGCTTAGAGATGAAAAGTGGAGACATGAAAGTGACATAGATCATTTTCTTAAAGATGTTGCTGATTGTTCTGTTGAAAATATTATCCCAACAGAAAGCTTAATTAAGCAAGAACCTTCATACGTAGAGAACTTATTTTTTGAAGCTGACGAAGAACATATTTTTTCTCATACTTTTGAAGATCTTGTGGCAGACTACATTGAAGAATTTATCAACAGTCTACACATATCATTTTTTGGATATACTCCTAATTTTCGTTGTGAGCTGCTTTTATGCATAATTTATTTTTTGTTCAAGATTAATTACATTTTCAATATTCGTTGGGAGAATGGTTCTAGATTAAGTAGTCAAATGCTAACATGGTACCATTGGAAGATTGACTTCACCTGATGGAGATCAATCATGTACATATGTATGAACTTGTACATAAATAAGCTCAGGTGTTGAGCATTTGGTTTCCAGTTGTAGTTCTTCAGTTTAATCATTAGTTGATGAATAAAGGTGACTTTCCCAGTTGGAAACTATTTTGTGAAGGCTTCAGACTTCAAGATTGTCAGGTTCCAGTTTGTCAAATTTTAGGGTTTTCACGGTTTTGGACTCTATGCCCAACTAAGGCTACTTATCTACGATTCTCAATATTTTTCTATGGAAGTACAAGCATCTTATCACTGTAGATATCGATGTGGGATCACTGTACAAAATTTTCACACAATTAGGCGACGCAATATATGACTCCATGCCCAATGGATAAGAAACTAGTCTACAGTTCTTAGTGCTTCTGTGGCATAAGCACTATCCCTAGTTGGAGCCAAACGTTGTAGCTTATATTGTGTTTAAGCTTATTATTTATTTTTATCACAATGTGTGGTCTAAAAATCATTACAGGCGTTCAGCCTTAATGAGGCTCTATTATCCGCAAAGTCTAAAAGAAATGAAGCATTTTATTTAATATATATTAGAATCACAAAGGAAACAATTGTTAAAGAATCGGCCCATGTGATCAAGTCAAATCGCAATATAAATAGTTATATGGAGCAGTCCAAGTAATATATCGTGTTTTATAAGTGTGGCAGTCTTTTCATATCAACATAACATATTATACATATATATGGTTTTTGTTTTAGTAGCTTGAGATGTATAATAAAGTAAATGTTCTAATGTTTATTATTGATTGAAGCCTATTGGCATTTACTAGATTTTTATTTTATATGATTTCTCTAGTAAATGATTTCTCTCAATATTACTTACTACCTACTCTCATGAGCTCCATAGTGAAATGGGTCGTTAGGCAGTTCCTAAAACACCATGGATGGAAAGGTTCTACCATCTCCGTGAGAATACAAAGAGGATGAAAATCAATTCCTTATAGAGTGCCCCATGTACAACCATATTAGATCTTAGTTTCAAAATCTTTGTTGCAATATTGACCTTCCTAGCCTTTTACGTTATCAAAATTACAGTAAGCTTGGGAGGCTTCTCTCCAAGATTTTTGAGCATAGGAATAAAATCTTAAATGAAACTAAATAATTTGTTTCTTTAGGTCTGATAGACCAAAGTCTGGCCTCAATGGATATTAAGCATCATCATCATCAACTAAGGAAAATAGGAAAAAGATTTATGATCTCTCTTTAAAAATGATTATAAAAAGTATTTATAATCATAAGCACTTATTACAAGTTATATAAGAAAATATTGACAATGGACATGGATAACCCTTTTGGACCATTTTGTTTTTTTTTTTTATACTCTAATCGATGAAATGGATTTTTGGTTGGAATAGACAATACAATTATGCATTCAAAAGTGCAATTTTAACAATAAGAAATCACAATATTACTAAAAATTATATTGTTGGATTCCAACTAGAAAACCATTTCTTCTATTAATTAGACTATGTGATTCCCCATTACTTATTTATCATCATTTAAGAACTATTTATGATAATTACTTTATTTAGTTATCAACACTACTTAAAATAGCTAAATATAAATGGTATTTATAATAATTTAATAGCCAAATATGAATAACATTTATGTTCATCATTATTTATAGGGGTAGTCTAACTTATAAATGAATTACCCTTTTTCACAGAATCCAACAATACAAGTTCAAGCAGGAATGTGATTTTTATTGTTTAAAATACATTTTTGAATGCATAAATAAATTCAACACAAGAGCATTTGAATTGTAAAGATTAAACAACCTAAACTCAAGTTTTAAAAATTTATGTTGGATATTAGTTAAAATTAAGCAGAAAAAAATGTACAAAACTCCATTTAATAACTACCCATTATTTATATATTGCTATTTTTTTTTGTAAGCTTGGTAGGACTCATTGATTTTGGAGTTTTACATGTCCATTATTCACCCTGCTATCGGGAGGATAGCACAAGATTCGAACCCAAAATCTCTAGTTCAGTGAGACTTCATTCATGCCACTTGAGCTACCTGAGGAGAACTATTTATATATTATTATAATTCACTAGATAAAATGAAAAATTCCATATAATCTTTATCTAATAATTGATGATTTTATTAATCAAGTATTAGAAATGGTTTATCCAAAATCATATTTCTAGTTGTGTTGTTGTTATTATTATTATTATTATTATTATTATTAATTATTAATTAATTAATATGGTAAAAAAAGTTATAAGATAATTAATTATAATGAACCACACTTATTGGTTTGAAAACACCCGCAAAAAAACTTCTCTCGTGTGATTTATACCATGAGACTTTGTTTAATTAAATAAAAAATAATTATGATATTATAAATAGTTTAATTTAAAAATTATTTAAAAAATTATTTTCATTAAAATTATTAAATAAAAATTATAAATAATATATTAAATTTATAATAATAAAATATGATTTTAATTATTTTATATTTTAAATATTTCGTACAACCTTCCAAACCCCTATATTAAATTTAATAATATAAAATATGATTTTAAATTATTTTAACATTTTAAAATATTTCTTACAACCTTCCAAACCCTTTCAATATAGACGAAATATTTTCTTACAACTTTCGTTTAGGTATGAACGTTGCTCTATCTTCTCCAAAATGTATATGGTCCATCCCGATCTTCATATCATGAGTATGCAAATTTTTTAATCAGGACAACTGCCCAAAGTTAATATTACAATCCTTCATAAATATTTGAACCAAAATTATTATTAAAAATAATAAATAAATATAAATATAAAATGAAATTTATTAATTAGATTTGGTCCACAAATTGTGCGTGGATTCTTTCAAAAACAAACATTAAATGTTGAAACTAGATCTTAAATCTTGCCCCATAACAGATGCAAACTGTGGGTTGATTCTAAGCCTAGCATGGATTCTAATAAGGGTGTTCTAGATAGATTTTCTTCCATCCAATAAAAAAACCAGCCCTGATCTAGGTTCAGCTGAGTTTGAAAAAAATTCGAATAAGAGTGATGTTCTTCTAGCTAATAATCATCAGTATGGAGGCCTGCCAAAGATGTGCAGTAAACATCGCAAATACTACAAGCTGTGCAAGTGATCAATGTGCTCCCTCATGCAATGGAGAGGGGGAAGGCCCACACTCCACTCACAAGCCTCCACCCACTCCCTCGTGCATCCTTCATCATATGTATAGCCACTTCAACAATGGAATTAAACCAACTATTGACACTCGACTTACACTTGACATGACTTAACATTACAATGCACATGTACCATGTGAACACAATGGCTTGAGCAAGCAATGCTAGACATCACTGACAATCAATTCGTTGTGATGAGACCAACTATTTTACATGCTTGTGATGGTGAAGGTGGTGAGATGATGCCAAGCTTGGTCGTCCGTGATGGTGTGCATGCACTCCATGGTGACATCTTGCTGAAGCAAACTCTTGCCACCATTGCAACTAGTTTGGCTCCTTCATCCAACTCATCTACTAAAATGCGCATGGTCTTCTTGGGTGCGGCTAAACCAACAACACATTGATGCATAATGTCCATGCTAATCTTCAAGTGTGTGTTGGTGGTCATGCGCATCAACTTGCCAAAGTACATGTTCGAATCTAGTTGGACTTGGTTCTTGTCTTTACCTTGGTGAGTGTGCTGGATGAGTTGGATCGCATGCATGCGCATAATGACATGCGTGTTGCTGAATCCTTTGCATGCAATCAACAAAACTACTCACCATGTCTGCTCCGTGTCAGCTGCTGGGATGGATCTTTAACTTGTACGGGTGTAGTTTCATCCTTGAGTGCATGTTGTGCCCACTATTATTCATGTTCCTGCTGCAACTCATTCATTTGTTTGTGTAGCGTCATGTTCTTCCTTGAGTTGTTGCTTTAACACATGCAAATCCTTCTTTGTTCCATTCCCTCTCTTCGTGCGATCTTCATGTTGCATCATCACCTCATATCCCGAGTCTCCAAATTTGCTTTCATCATCAGTGGATCTTCTTGAGCTTGCAACTTTGTTCCACCTCTGTGTTGTCAACAACCTTCCTCTTGCATTTGTTTCATTCGGTATGTTGCTTTTAGATGTTGTTCATGGGCATTGAAAAAAACTGACTTGCATGCATGGGCTTCTTCTCCCAAGGCAGCATGCAAAGGCATCCCTTGTTTTAGGGATCTATTTTTAGCAATTGGAGGTTACATGCAAAGATCATTTTAGAAACCTCCCACCAAGTGTCGCTTTCCCTAGATTTGTGGCATGCGCGTCACAACCTCAATGTTATCAAAACTCATCAATCGGGCATTGCAGATCTCATTCTTCACATCAATCATGCAGCTCTGACATCCCACATCACATCTAGGAGTTGTCGACACATTCAACTCAGTTGTTTTGGGGTAAGCCCACTTCCAATGTATTGTGTTTCATTTCTGGCATTTTTTGTGTTTCGCTTCGTATGAATGTTGTCTGCTTGGTTTTAGTGAGCGCTTGTTGTCGTTTACATGTATACTAGCTCATTCTAGCTATACTTCAATTTTTTTTATATCTCACTTTGTCACATGCATGAAACTCTTTTTCACGAATGGTCGTCAATTTAGTGACTTGTTTCACTCACATGCATGTTGATCTATTTACGTAATCTTTCATTCATGTTTTCATGCACTATCAATCACTTCTGCTTTCACTTAGTGTTGATGTGCATTCATTGTCATACTTGCTTTCAGTTGCCTGTCAGTGAGTCAAGCCAACCTTGGCCCGAACTCTGCCTTCACTGAGATGGTTTTGTGTAATCCGGGGAAGGAAGGCCCTGCCTTCCTCTCCAAAAATGTGCATTTTTTCCCAGGCACTATCCTCCAAGATTTTTTTGCGCATTTTTGAGGGACAGTGACTGCTGGCCCAGAAAATTGCGCAATGCAATCACTGAGCCTGCATCCATTTCCAACTAAGATTGCGCATTGCACAATTCTAGCAGTCAACACTCAGACTGGACTGTGCATTGTGCAGTCAGTAGTCAGTAAATCTCCCAGCAACCTAGACTATGCCTTGCACGGTCTTGGAAGTCATTCTCCCGACCTCCCCGCCGAAATTGTGCAACCTTCACGATCAGCCACACAGGTATGTTTCAAGTCAGTTCTCAAGTTCATTTTGGTTTTCGACTAACAGATTGCTTTCAATGAGTGTTTCCATGTATCTAGGTATTGCAGGTGTTCATCTACCTCTCAGAAGTGAGGGTACAATGGTTTAAAGAGAGCAGAGCGGAAGACACCTTTCAAAGCATACTTGGGGATGCAATGGATCAAGTGCCTATGAACTTTCATACCCACACAGACATCAAGTTATTCGTAGACAAGGACATCAAGATATGACAGCAACAGCATCATGAGCAACAATTGAAGGCAACATACTGAATGCAACAAATACAAGAGGAAGGTTGTTGACAGCACAGAGGCAGAACAAAGTTGCGAGTTCAAGCAGATCCACTGATGATGAAAGCAACTTTGGATACTCGAGCTATGAGGTGACGATGCGACATGAAGATTACGTAAAGACAGAGAATGGAACAAAGAAGGAGTTGCATGTGCTGAAGCAACAACTCAAGGAAGAACATGAAGTTGTACAGACAAATGAATGAGTTGCAGCAAGAATAGGAATAGTAGTGGGTGCAACATGCACTCATGGATGAAACTGCACCCGTAAAATTTAAAGATCCATCCCAACAGCTAACACAGAGCAGACATGGTGAGCAGTGTTTTTGATTGCATGCAAAGAATTCAGCAGCATGCATGTCATTATGTGCACGCATGCGATCCAACCCATTCAACATACTCACCAAGGCGAAGACAAGAAGCAAGTCCAATTGGAGTTGAACATGTACTTCGGCAAGTTAATGCGCATGACCACCAACACACACTTGAAGATCAGCACGGACACTATGCATCAATGTGTTGTTGGTTCAACCGCACCCAAGAAGACCATATGAATGTTAGCAGACAAGTTGGATGAAGGATTCAAACCAATGCACCGATTACAATGGAGGCAAGAGTTCTCTTCAACAAGATCTCACCATGGGGTGCATGCACACCATCATGGAAGACCAAGCTTGGCATTAGCTTACCACCTTCACCATCACAAGCATGTCAAATAGTTGGTCTCATCACAACGAACTGATTGTCAGTGATGTCTAGCATGGCTTGCTCAAGCCATTGT
>APFE031309020.1:0-19852 GCA_000404065.3 Pinus taeda | reverse complement strand
AATTCTTACCTTCCAATATACGAAGTTTGTCCCATCAAAAATTGGTGGCCTGATGGATGCTTCTCTCTCGTAGTTTCTCATGATGATGGATCTTCCTTCAAGCGATCAAGCTTCTTCAGAAGGACCTGCTCTGATACCAATTGTTGGAAATAATACTGAGAGGGGGGGGCGAATCAGTATTATCAAGTCAAATATTCCCTTTTCAAATCCAGATGATATACGCTACTTCTGTTAATTAAAACCACGTATATACGCAACTATGCAGAAGGAAACCCGCGTATACAATGCAAACTTATAATTTACTTTATCTTATAGATGTTGATTACTAATTTGAGTATCAGAATCAAATAACCAGTAACCAGAAATAGTAAAACAGAGCAGAAGACAATCACACACAAGAACACAAGATATAAGGTGGAAACCCAATGTGGGTGAAAACCACCTGCTGCAATTCGTCTCTATCTTCTTGTAATTAGAAACTTCTTTTTACAATGTACTGGTGCAGTCCTTTACCAATACGCAGGCAGCAACCTACAGAGAGCTACAACCCTCTCATTTTCTAGCTTCTCCTGGAAGGGAGCTACAACCCCCTTTACTCTTGCACTAGCCAAGATACTAGTACGTAGGTGCTAGGCTACTAAAGGCTACAACCTTCTCTTTTTTTCCAAGGACCATGTTTCATAAATTTTCAGACTGGATCCATGAACATCAATCAATCATAAAAAATTTCTGCATCAAACAATCTCCTTTTCACCAATTAGCACTGAATCAAGTAGACACTTCTCTGACAATTGTACCCAAATCACAGTAACAGTAACTACACACCAAATTCTGAACCCAAAACACTGCAGTAATAAACAGAAGCTGCTAGATCACAACTCAAAAGATATACGCTACTTTAATAACCTGAAACCTGCGTGCATACACTTATTTGTTTGGAGAAACCTGCGTATACGTTGTTTGCATTCACTGTACCAGCGTGTATATGCATCTTCGCTTCACTGAACCTGCGTACAGATCTATAAAGGATAATTCGCTCTTTCAGATATTCAAACACTAATTAACCCAGATTATCAGATTTATAGATCAAGCAAGCGCCACATATAACAGATCAAAATCATACAAAGATACTACCATTCAAGCTTAAAGATTATGACCCATCAATAGAACTTATCCTTCTCTTTGCGCTAAGGTTCCTCCTTCATTCAGATCTAGATCTGCACCATAACCTCAATCACCAATATTTCAGATCTAGCACACTATCAGATATTCAATAATTCAGATGATCCTTTACCAAATGGTCTCCTTCCTCTTTTATAGTCTTATGCCTTTCACAATACCACGGTCCAAAACCATAATAAATCAATACCATGAATCCAATACTCGGGATCAACACATCTGACGAGACACCATGGTCCAAAACCATAGGTTCAAATACCAAGGACTAACCACCACGGTCCAAAAGTAAGTTCTCCAACATATACGTGCTTTTCCTTGCGTGAAAGTGCGTGTATATGCATACGCGCCTTTGTAACATCTAACCCGCGTGTATACGCGTCTTCGTCTAGATGAACCTGCGTATATGTCTTTTCCTTCATTCTGAAAGCCTGAACTGAGATCTGTTACCAAAGAGAGTTGCCATCAAGGACAATACCTGTGCCATAGCTCTAAATTAGTGCCAAAATGCCAACACCTTGAAGATATTTGAAATTCCTTTTGACTACCTAAAGGTGTGATTCCTTTGGATTTACTTCGAATCTTCCAACTATTCCCACTGCATGCATGATGTCCAGTCGGGTACCTGTTAGATAAAGCAGAATGCCAATCATGGATATGTAAGTTGGTTGATGTACTGTTGTTGATTCATCATTTGAGCTAAGACTACATCCTGTTACCATTGGGGTACATACTAGTTTAGAATCTTCCATGCCATACTTTTTCAGGATCTGTTTGAGATATTTGGTTTGTGAGAGAAAAATACCATCTTTATTTTGTTGAACTTGTAGACCAAGAAAATTGGTAAGCTCACCAAGCAAGGACATTTCAGATTCTTGCTGTATTATTGAAGCAAAATTCTGACTCATGGATTCTTCATTGCTACCAAAAATGATATCATCAGCATACACAACAATTATTAGCAATTTATCAGTGTCCATCTTTGTATATAGATTGCTATCTACTGACCCCTTTGAAAAACCTTGTTGGTGAAGATATTTATCAAGACAGTAATATCATGCCCTTGGAGCCTGTTTTATACCATAGAGAGCTTTTTTGAGTTTGCATACAAGTTTTGCATCATTTCCAAGAATGAATCCTTCTGGTTGTTCAATATAGACTTCTTCTTCTAAGTCTCCATTAAGAAAGGCAGAGTTTACATCCATTTGGTATACTTTGAATTTCTGAAAACTAGAAAGAGCAAGAAACATTCTTATGGCTTCAAGTCTAGCAACAGGTGCAAAAGTTTCTTCAAAATCTATACCTTCTTGTTGAGCATATCCTTTACAAACAAGGCTGGCCTTGTTTCTAATAACTTCTCCATTTTCGTTCATCTTGTTTTTGAATATCCATTTAGTTCCTATGATATTCTTATCATGAGGTCTAGGAACTAATTCCCAAGTATTATTCTTTTCAATTTGCTCAAGTTCTTCATTCATGGCCTTGACCCAACATTCATCTCTACATGCTTCATTTACATTTTGATGTTTAGTGGAAGATAGTAATACTAGATAGCTTGAAGCTTCGGCAATGGTTCTTCTAGTCTGCACACCTGCCCCTTTTTCCCCTAAAATTTGAGTTTCTGGATGATTTTTCTAAACATACCTGGACGGAGTTTTTTCTTCTATTGTTATCTCTTATTTTGGTGCTTCATTGGTTTCTTTTTCAAAATCAGTGTGATTTGATGTGGGAAAATGATCCTCATCTTCTTTATTGTCATAATCTTTGGTTTTTAACTGTTTTGGATTTTTGCATTCTTCATCAACCACAACATCAATACTTTCAATAATTTTCCCTAGTATTTTATTATAACATTTATATCCTTTACTTCGGGAAGAGTAGCCAAGAAGAATACCTTCATCTGCTCTGGGTTCAAACTTACCAAGTTTTTCAGCAGTCCTTTTGATGTAACATTTTCTTCCAAAAACTTTGAAGTATTTTACAGTAGGAGTCTTACCATACCAAAGTTCATGTGGAGTTTGAGTGTTGTTTACCCGAACATTTGCTTGGTTGAGAATAGTGATGGCAGTGAATGAAGCTTCACCCCAAAAGGTTGTAGGAGTTCCAGATTCATCTAGCATAGCCCGAGCCGTTTGTTGAACAATTCTGTTCATCCTTTCTACCACTCCATTTTGTTTAGGAGTCCTTGCAATGGAGAATTGCCTTTTTATTCCATGTTGTTCACAAAAGTCAAAGAATTCATCCAAGGTAAATTCCCCTCCTCGATCAGATCTGAGGCATTTGATTTTGCAATATGATCCATTTTCAGCCAAAGCTTTGAAGGCTTTGAAATTTTCAAATGCTTCATGTTTATGCTTTAGAAGACCTATGGAACACATTCTGGAAAAATCATCAATGAACAATATAAAGTATTCTTCTCCACGAGGTGACATTTTCCTTGATGGTCCACATAAATCAGTATGAACAAGTTCAAGAGGCTTACTAGCTGATCCTTCCTTTTCGATGAAGTGAGATCTGGTTTTCTTACTAAATTGACATCATTTGCATATAGTATTTTCAGGAATGTTGATATCTGGAAGATCACAAACAGCCTGGAATCTACATGCTTTTGTTATTTGAGAAAATCTTAGATGTCCCAATCTTCTATGCCATAGCTAGTTTTCATCATTTTTGCTTAGATAGCACTGTTGTTTTCCTCCCTTGAGTATGTATAGGTTGTTTGGTGTTCTTGTACCTTTGATCACAATTTCTCCTGTATCAAGATCACGAACAACACATCCATTTGATCGAAACACTACTTCATTTCCTTGATCACCCATTTGACTTACACTCAACAGGTTATGCTCTAAGGCATCAACATACATAACATTCCCAGCTTTAACTTTTTATTTCAAGAAAATAGATCCTTTACCTTTTATGACACCAAGAGTGTCGTTTCCAAATGAGACACTCTTTTCCTTTTCTAAGGCATTATATGAGTGTAGTTTTTCTTTGTCACCTGTCATGTGTTTTGAGCATCCACTGTCGATGTACCACTGGTTTCCTTGTCCTTTTGCCTACAAGGCTATACCACATCTTTCTGTTTGTGGTTCTTTCTTTCTCCATATTTTGGGATTTAATGGAGTTTGCTCCTTTTTGAGATATTTGCTGAAATTTACTCCTGCATTCAGATTCTTCATGGCCAAAGTTGTTATAGATTGAGCATTCTATTTCATTTTCAAGAAGAGAAAAGTTATTATAGGAACTTTTCTTGATCCCTGTCACATTCCTTTGATTTCGTGCTTCTCTAGTCATGATGGTTTTGTAAGCAACACATTGAGAAGATTTGTGTCCAAAATTATGACATGAGAAACATTGACCATTAAAGAAGTTCTTGTAATTATCGAATCTATTGACCTGGTGATTGTAGTTTCTATTGATATTCATCTTTGAAGCAAACTCAGTATGATTTACCTGAGGTTGGTTGTGGCTTCTATTCATCCTTGAAGTAAATTGAGCCTAATTTACCTAGTGATCTGCTTTATGCCGTTGCTGACGATTGTCAAATTGTCCACTGATCTTTTCTGCATCAAGATAGATTTTAGTGGAGGTTGACGGCTTCTGTGATTGAGATGCTTCTTCAGTATATCCAAAACCTGTATTTATCAGAGGATAACGCTGCACTTTGATAATTTCATTTAAGGTTTTTGATCCTTTAGAAAATCTAAGATTGAGAGCTTTTGTTTTCTCAAGATCCTTTCTTAGACCCATAATTTCACATTCTAGTTTTTCATTGTGTTTTTCTCTTTCAGAAAGTTGGTATGTCAAGATATCTATAATCATATTCTTTTCTTCTAAACAGATTTTGAGTTTAGAGATTTCTTCATACAGGTCATCTTCATGTAAAGCATCCAAGAAATGATAATCTTCATAAGCCATCAAAAGTCTATAGTCATTACTATTTTCATCTTCATCACTATTTGATAAACCATCGCTATCTTCATGAGTATAGTAGCCCTTTTTACTTACACTTTGTTTTTAATTCCATTTTGCATATTCCTTCCCTTTATCATTACTATCTTTATGAGGACATTTGGCAGCATAATGATTGACTCTACCATAGGCAAAACATTTGAAAGGTAGTTTACCTCTGAATCTTCTGGAACCCCACTGAAGCTTCTTGACAAATTTTACTTCCTCTTCTTCTTCTGAAATATGTCTTGATTCATTGAGTTATTATTTTCCTTTTGTTGAAGCTTTAAATGTGGCTTCTCTCATATCTGATGGACCTCCTTTTCTCATCTCAAAGGCAGTTAAGATTCTGTGAAGCTGTGTCATATTAATAGTCTGTAGATCCTGCTTTTCTTCTATGGCAGATACTTTTGATTCCAATTTAGCAGACAAGGATCTTAAAACTTTTTCAACTAAGGTAACTTCCTTTATTTCTTCACCCAGATTATTCATGCAATTAATAACCTCATCTACACGTAAGAAGTAACTAGCTATACTTTCATCATTGTTCATCTTGAGACTTTCATATTGAATTTTGAGAGTTTGCAGTTTAGCACGTTTTACCTGAGAGTCTCCTCCGTAGCTTAGAACGATTTTGTCCCATATTTCTTTGGTTAATTTGAGCTGCATAACTTTGACAAACTTTGATTGTGACAGACTTCCCAATAATTTATTAACAACCTTGGCATTGGTTTCATATTTCTTTTTACCTGCCGTATCTATAGGAATTGCTAATGGAAATGTATATCCTCCTTCCATGATTTCCTAGACATCTGTTCCAAGTGATTGAAGATAGGTTGTGGTTCTTACCTTCCAATAAAAAAAGTTGCTCCCATCAAAGATTGGCAGTTTGATGGATCCCCCACTTTCTTGATTACTCATGATGCTGGATCTTCCTTCAAGTGATCAAGCTTCTTCTGAAGGACCTAATCTGATACCAATTGTTGGAATTAATACTGAGAGAGGGGTGGGGGGGTGAATCAATATTATCATATCAATAATTTAATTTTCAAAACTAATTTGTATATGCTACTTCAGCTTAGTGAACTAGCGTGTATATGCAATTGTACTTAATGCAACCAGTCAATATGCAGAGATCTTTTGATTTACCCAAATTATCATGCATTGAACTTTAACCAGTATATCAGGAATTCATTAAACAGTGCAGTAAAAATAGAATAAAGCATCACACATAAGCAACACACATGAACACCAAGATATAAGGTGGAAACCCAATGTGGGTGAAAACGACTTGTTGTTGTTGTCTCTGTCTTATTTTAATAATAAGAAAATTCTGTTTACAATTTTTGTACTAGTGCAGTCTTATACTAGTACGCAGGCTTCTACTTGTAGAAGGCTACAACCTTCTCTCGTTCTCCAACATCTAATGGAAGGGAGCTACAACCCCCTAGCTATTGTACTAGCTGAATTGTTTATTAGTACATAGGTGCCGGCCTATAGAAGGCTACAACCTTCTCTTTTCTTCCAGGGACCATGTTTCATAATTTTTTCAGACTCGATCCATCAACAACATCATTCAATAATCAAATATATCTGCATCAACCAATCTCCTTTTGAACCAACTACAACCGAATCAATCAATCACTTTGACAACCCATCAATCTTGATCATTCAGAATGTTGTCACCAGAATACAGTAACCAGAACCCAAGCTAGAGCCCAGAACACTGCAACAGCAAATAGAAGCAACTAAAACATATTTTATAAGGTATATAATACTTCCATGTGTCGAAACTGTGTGCATATGCACTTTCCTCAAAGCGAACCAACGTACAGATCTGTAAATCAAATTTATTATGTATACGCTACTTTGATATTGAGAACCAGCGTGTATACGCTCCTTTTCTAAAGTGAACCAGCATACAGATCTGTAAATGATGATTTAAACATTATAACTATTCCAGACTTCAGTCATACCCATATCATCATATTTACAGACTACAATATGTGTCAGTTATTCACATACATGATTAAACCATATAAAGATAATTCACTTCAATCTTTATGAACCTGATACATCATTAGATCTTATCCTTCATCAAACACTACGGTTCATCCTTGGTTAAGATCAAGCACAGCACCATAAGCCAATAACCTGCATATTAGATTTCACACTTCATCAAATATTCGATACTTTCACACCTTGGCCTAATGATCTTCTCCTCCTTTTATAGTTTTAGGCCCTTCTCAATACCATGGACTAAAACCACTTAGGACCAATACCTTGGACCCAATACCTGGGATCAATACCTCAAACTAGATACCTTGGAACAATACCATGGATCAAAATAACATGGACCAAATACTTCGGACCAAAAATTTAGTTTTCCAAGGTATACGCGCTTTTCCTTATGTGAAAGTGTGTGTGTACATATACGCGACTTGTATATAGTGAACCTGTGTGTATACGCAGCTTGGTCAATGGTGAACCTATGTATACCTCTGTTTCTTCATTATGTAATTCTTTGTTGTTTACCTGCTATACTGTGATCTTTCATCTGAGTGAGTTGCCTTCTGAACTGATTCCTTGAAGTTGCCTTACATTTCATCACATCTGTAAACACTACTATCATGCATTCTATCACATCTGATATATCTTCTGTAGATGCATCTAGTGAGTTTTTCTGCTACAAGTGGGTTTCCATCAAGTACAACACATACATCATTATGCCAACAGATCCTTATAATTTCTCCCCATGGAGGTAATGCCACACCTTATCTCCAACATGGAATTTATTATCCTCCTTGTGTTGGGCATGCATAGATTTATATTCATGTTGGCTCTTCTCGAGATACTCCTAAACCCGTATCTGTATCTTCCTAATCTTATCCATGAATGTGATCACTTTCTTTCCATCTCCTTGCAACATTACTCTATTCTTCTAGTGTCCATACAAAATACCAAATAGAAAAGGAGGTAAGTTAACAAAATAGTTCTCAAAAGGAGATTGGTAGGTGGAATAACGAATTGCCCTATTATAGGAGTGTTGAATGTAAACTAGTTTCTCAATCCATGTTTTTGGATGTTTTCTATTGTAACTTCTCAACAATTATGCCAACATCCAATTGAAAACCTTATTTTTTCGTTAGTATAGGGATTAAAAGTAGTGGAATACCTCATCTTGGTATCCATTCTCTCCCAATGTACTATCCAAAATATATCCAGGAATGACTATCTTGATGAAATATGATGGAACTTGGAAATCCAACATTTACTCAAAAATGGTTGGAATAATCCAGCCACCTCATCATTAAGGATTGTCTTCTTACATGAAATAAGCACATACATTTTACTGAAGAAATCCAACATAATAAATAAGTAGTGATGACCTCTATGAATCTTAGGAAAACCTCCAACATAGTCCATTAGCGTACTTAGTGCTAGCAACAACATATATAACCCAAGTTTCTATTGCTTGGTTTGCTAGTGCCACAAAGAACACAAAATATAATAATATTTTCCACCTACGCCTACATATTTGGCTAATACACATACCATTGCAAAATTCACAACTATTTTCCTCACACCTAAACTCCCAACAATTCTACAAGTGTTTTCTTCTCTCATAAACAATTATTTTATCTTATGGTATGCACATCGTTTCCAACTTGTATAGATTACATCTTGGAGACAATATTAATGTCCTTCCATGGTGTTTATTTATCTCTCCTTGAACTACGTGTATACTCCTTTAAGATATTAATCTCCCTCATAATCTTCACTCGGAAGATCACTCTAACTACTACAAGCTTCTTCAATGATGGTTAAGAGAACATGTACACTAGATTATTCATTTCCCCTTTTTTTATACATGGTTAATAGGTGAAATTGTTGCAAGAATAATAACCACTTGTAATGCCTCACCTATTTCATCTTTCCCTATATTTTAAAATACCAAATGGGTTGATTGCCATGTGTGTGATGTTGTTTTCTCAGCGGAAATAATGCTTCCACTTCTTAATTTCTTTCACAATCACAAAGTGCTTATCATACATGGGGTAGTGAAGTATTTCTCCATGAAAAAATTCTGAGTGGTAACTCATAGACCCTTCTCCTTGCATGAACATTTCTCCCAATGCAGACCAACTTGCCTCTATCTCTAAATTAAAATGTCACTACAAATTTTCCATGGCTAAGATTGGATCATCATTGATATTCTTCTCCAAGCCTTCAAATGCTCATTGTTGTGGATTACTATAATGAAATCTCTTTCCTTTGGTAGTTAATGCATGCAATGGAACTACTAATGGTTGTTGAAAAGTTTACAATGAACTTCCTCAAGTATTTTGTTTCTCCTACGAAACTCTTTACCTATGTCATATTGGTAGGAATAATCCAATGGGTGATGGTTGTAATCTTTTATGGATCCGCTCTCATAAAAATCCATGACAAAGTTGGATTAGAAGGGAAATATCACAGTGTGATTATGTCTCTTAGATTTAGTATTAATGAATGTTTTAGGAGAATCTACAATGAAGGCGTTGTCAAACTAATTAGGGTCTTTGTATCATTCTAAGTCCCTAATGAACAAATTGTTCTTGCAAAATAATCTATATAAATTGAGGATGAAAGATGGACACTTTGTGACTTAACATCTAAATGGCTTCAATACTATGGTAGTTATCTATTGTTGGGTCCTTCATTTTTTGGATAGTTTTGGCTGGAATATGGTTGCATAGAAAATGAAGCACAAGACATAAAAAAGCATGGTTAATTTGGCAGGAAGACAATAGTAGAAATAAGGAAGAAGAAAGCAGTGGATTGAGTGATTATTTTCAAATTTGTCAAGCCCATAAAAGAAGGATCAAGTTGTTACAGTTGAAAGAATCAAGTGAATGTGGACCAAGTGAGTGTGAGGTGGATGGATCTTGTCAAATGTTCATTTGGAAGCTCATAGACAAATTCCCTCCTTTGGACAATCTTCCTCATCAAAGAAGCCCCCTCCTAGCCCTTGGAAGAATTTAGTTTGGTTAGAGAAAATTATGTTTTAATATGGAAACCCACATGTGCACAAAAGAAAATGTTGGCCCTAAAAAGAATTTGGACACACTTGGATGCTATAAATGCATGTCAAGTGACCCTCATGTGGAGATCATCAATAATTATTCTTTCTTTGTTTTTGGCTTGCACATGTCTGAGGTTGGTTCATAGAGGTCTGAAATCGCAGGGTATGAAGGTTGCACTTGTGATTAAGCTTTTTGGTTCTCAACTACAGGGTTGTCATATGATTTTTTTGGTTGTAATCGCATGCATGAAAGCTTATGCCTGTGGTTGGAGGGTTTCAACTACACGCACATACACTCTATCTGTGTGGTTGGAACCTAAACTTAGATTTTGACAGTTGACCACAATTGACCATAAATTTGAATAGTTGATGATAGTTGACCACAAGGTGGTAAACAATGATTATGATAGGTACTATTGTTGGGTTCATCTTTGGGATATTTTTTGG
Organism: Pinus taeda; assembly: GCA_000404065.3. Taxonomy (NCBI): domain Eukaryota; kingdom Viridiplantae; phylum Streptophyta; class Pinopsida; order Pinales; family Pinaceae; genus Pinus; species Pinus taeda. The sequence goes on along the minus strand of APFE031309020.1, from coordinate 9,213 downwards.
TCGATTTTGTTGGATAGTCTTGTGGATAAACAACTGGATTATTGTACTCTCTCTTTGCGAAATCCTTCATTGACAATCTAATAAGAAGAAGAATTTCAAAGAATTTTCCCCCTTGCAGGGTTTTGCCCTAGTCTCCGACCAATCCTGGTGTCTTTATTTGTGAATGTTTTTCTTTTGTTGTTCCTTTATGTTCTGTAGCATTGATGATGATATTATTATTTCTATGTAGTTGCATATGTTGCTGAATAATGTTATGATTTTGTGGGGTGAATTAAATATGTAAATAATGAAATGCAATTTTCTAAAGAAAAGGACAATATAACCATAAGAAAAATTAACATCGTATCAGAGTTAGGATAGAAAAGTCATTGAGATCACCCCTATGAAGACACAATTGATGGAAGAAAGAGAAGATGGAGGAGACCTAAGAGAATATTTGGGTTTGAAGGAAACCCTAGGAATTTTGGTTATTAGGGTTTGATGGATATCATGAGGTTATGGTTTAGAAGAAACCCTGGGATAAGATAAAGGCTTGAGTTTTGCAGTTTTAAACCTCAGCTAGATCAATAAGAAGTTTTTCTAGAAATTGTGATAGATTTAAGCATAACCTTAGATGGGGTAGCGTCAATTAAGCCTGGTTGTTGATGAGGTCGATGGAATCATTGAAGGAAACATTGCTACATGGATAATGGATAGTATTAAATCTTGAAGGTTGGTTCAAGAGGGATATGATCAGCTCTCATTGAAAGATAAGTACCTTTTAGGTTTATGATTCTTTGTGATACTATTCTTGTTTAGATTTATTATTTTGATTATTACTTATACTTCTTGCATGAATATTTGAGTGTCTAATGCTTCTAACCTCTAGATGAGATGTGATAAGCAGATCCTTCCTGAGGATTATATAAGGTGCAAGAAAAGAGAGCTAGTACAAAATAAGGTACCTGATGAAAAGGTTTCAAAGTAGCATCTAGATATTACAATATGAAAGTAACAGCTATAAGTTGCAGAGGTATCTGAATACTTCAAGGTATGTATATTGTATTGCTTCAATGTTGTGATTAAGTTGCAATGTTGGGTGGCTAGTTAAGCCCTAAGGTATGAAAAGAACATCATCTTCATAAATGACTCATGCATTCAAATGAAAGTAAGCTTGATCTCTACTACATTTGATACATTGGTGGACTTGATATTTGGTAAGTATCTTAAACATGATGAATTTCGTAGATGACTTTTTTTTATAGATATTGTGACTTGATGTTGCTTTTAATAAGCATGGTAACCTTGATGATAAAAGTGTAACAGTAAGATTGATGCTCATGATCTTCTTGTTGACCTTGGTTAGGTTTAAGCTTTGTAAATTTTATTCCTGGCTTGATGATTTCTTATTATGATCAAGGAGTGATGTATTGATTATGATCCTTGAAGTATGAAGATACACTTGCCAATTTTTTAATTATATCACACTAACCTTTGGTGACATGTCCATATGAGACAATGAAGCCGTTGATGATGATTTGTTATAACTATGATAAAAATATGTTTTATAATCTAATATAGTTTGATTTCGTGACCTGACAATGTTGTTGATGCATGATAGTATTATGATAGACAGGTTGAGGTTTTGAATGATGATGACTGAAGTGGCTTCCCACTCAGAGGGAGAAACTTTTCATGAGATTTTAACACTTATTATTATTTGAAAAGAAGACACTTTTCTGTAGAAGGAAGAATTATGGTCATGAATAAAAATATTATGTTGTGGAAAAGGTTTTTGCATGTTCTGGACTGAGCAAAGAAGGTTTCTCCTAGTCCAAGCCTCAGCCACCACGATAAAGGCTTAAGTTTGCGATTATAGGATTCCCAACGACATGGAAGAAGGCCTATGGGTGTAGTTAAGCCTGTAGGAAACAAAAACTAAAATTTTATGCACAATACCAAGAGTGCACCAGGAGTATGATAGACTTACATACATGGATAAGATGATGGAGAATTCTATGAGCCGTGAAGTTTTAAGAACTACATAATGTTTAACTTATCATAGAGAATATGGATGCCTTGTCTAATTTTGTGTTTGCAAGGGAATCGAACATGCATATCAGTATGTTATCATTAGAACTAGTATATGATAATATTTGGTAATAGCTGCAAGGGTTTGACAAGATTTGGCTTATTGGCTTGACTTAGTATAGATGAAAAATATTGGCTTGGATAATTGATGACGTCTTAGTATTTTGACATGAAGCTTGAGAATTCATAGATATGTTTTGGCTTATGGCTTGATTGAATTCACAATGATGACAAGTTAGGGTTTTGATCAGATTTGGTACTTAATAATGGTGATTTGCCTTGATGTGAAATAACACTGTTATGTGGGCATAGTGACTTTCAGTAACTAATATTTGTATTCAATGTTGATTCTATATTGGCGTCATTGGCACTTGGCACATTGCTTGAAGTGTAAACAAATTCAATATGTAGTGATCTCACAATGAATGGATAAAAATTATATGACTTATCCTTGGTGTATGCATTTACATTAAGTAACAGAAATGATTCATATTATGATCACGAGGATGACTTGATAAATTTTGGCTAGATATTGTTTGGAAAACAAGAAGTTGTTGACATACAATAGATAAGGTTTATGAGAAAATTCTTCAGCATAAATCACATGATCTTACATTTGCCAACGCATTTCGAACCAACCAGTGTGGTTCATCGTCATGACAAGTTGAAGAATCAGATCTAGGCTGCATGTTAAATAGTTAGAGCAGGACCTCCAACGGCTATATTTGACCAGGCAACAGCTTAATTGACCAACTAATGGCTAATATTGACTTGGAAATGGCTACCAGGACAGGACCAAGGGAAAGGAGAGCAATTTAATTAAAAATTAAAATAAGTTAAAGTTAAATTAACTATTTCAAATTTGTTTTAATTTTAGAGTTTAATAAAAAGAAAATCCTATTGTTATGAAGTTTAATATAATAGAATTTATATTTATTTATTAATTGTTTATTTATTTTTAATTTGATTAAAAAAAATAAAAAAAAAAAAAAAAGTGTACAATAAATAAATAAAACAGAATAATAATAAAATGAATAAAATAAAATAAAATCTAATTGTTAGATTGTTTCTTAAGTTTAATATGAGAATTTACATTTTAATTTTATTTAATTGTTAAAAAAAAAAAACTATTTGAATATATATAAACAAACATTCAAAGAGGAACAAAGAACTATGGTAAAAGAGATAAGGTTAAAGGATAACAAGGGGAACCTAACAAATAAGAAACTGAAAACAAGCAATAAAAAATGGGAGGGGAGGATTTGAAGAACACGACTAGGAATCCAGGGCTGACACCCAGTAGCTACTGATCTCCCAGCTGTCCTCTCTATTAAGATTGCTTGGCCTTTTTTCAATTTCAAAGGTTTCCCTAAATTTTTAGTGATGGAACTACGAAACCCTAGCAATAACACTGCCCTCCTCGATACAAACATGATGTTTGGTTTTCTCTGTATGCTCTGCAAGTGCGGGAGACTTAGTTCTCCTATGTTTAAGTCAGTTGCGTGCTCACTAATCCTCTAATTAATAGAGCGCCCAGTTTCACCAATACAGGGGGTCCCACAGGAGCAAGAAATAATATAGACCCCCTTCATGTCCTTGGGGTCGATAGGATCCTTCACTGATCGGAGGGAATTACGAATGGTGTTAATGGGTTTGAAGGTCAAGGGAACATTATGTTTCCTAAGAATCCTTGCTATCTTACCAGTGGTCCCTTGCACAAATGGCAGGTGGACCCCTGGGACTCGTTCTTTAGGATCTTTTTTAGTTAATGAATTTTTGGTTGCTTTGAGGAAAGCCTTCTGACCCAGGTATCTACTATAACAATTCTCAACAAAGACATTAAGGAGATGGGAATTCTCTTTCTCAAAACTCTTTTCATCGGAGATCCTCAAGGCCCGAGTAGCAAGGGTATTGAGAACACCCAACTTCTGAGCTGAGAAATGGTGGGAATTGACATGAAGATACTACTCCGTATGTGTCTTCTTTCAAAACACTTGGTGGGAGAGTGAACTATTACTATTCTTTGAAATAAGAATATCAAGGAACGGGAGGCAACCATAAACTTCTTGTTCCTTGGTGAACTTAATGGCCGAGGATTGATTGTTGAGATGATCAAAGAAGATATCTAACTCCTTTTGGCCATGAGACCAGATGACGTTAGTGTCATCCACATATCATTTCCAAAGTTTAGGCAAGAGGCGGGCTGAGCTTAGAGCCTTGGATTCAAAATCTTCCATAAAAATATTTGCAACGACAGGGGATAGGGGTGAGCCCATGGCAACGCCATAGGCTCTCCTCTGCCATTAAGTTCACCAAGGAAGAAGAAGTTGATGGTTTCCTCCCGTTCCTTGATATTCTTATTTAAAAGAATAGTGATGGTTCAGTCTCCCACCAAGTGTTTCGAAAGAAGACACATACGGAGCAGTATCTTCATGCCAATTCCCACCATTTCTTGGCTCATAAGTTGGGTGTTCTCAATACCCTCGCTACTCGGGCCCTAAGGATATCTGATGAAAATAGCTTTGAGAAAGAGAAATCCCATCTCCTTAATGTCTTTGTTGAGAATGGTTATAGTAGATACCTGGGTCAGAAGGCTTTCCTTAAAGCTGCCAAAAATTTGTTAGCTAAAAAAGATCCTAAAGAATGGGTCCTAGGGGTCCACCTACCATTTGTGCAAGGGACCACTGATAAGATAACAAGGATTCTTAGGAAACATAATGTTCCCTCGACCTTCAGACCCCTTAACACCATTTGTAATTCCCTCCGATCAGTGAAGGATCCTATCGACCCCAAGGACATGAAGGGGGTCTATATTATTCCTTGTTCTTGTGGGACCCCCTATATTGGTGAATCTTGGCGCTTTATTATTCAGAGGATTAGTGAGCAGACAGTTGTCCTTAAACATAGGAGAACCAAGTCTTCCGCATTTGCAGAGCATGCGAAGAAAACCAAACATCGTGTTTGTATCGAGGAGGCCAGTGTTATTGCTAGGATTTCGCAGTTCCATCATCAAAAATTTAGGGAATCCCTTGAAATTGAAAAAAGGTCAAGCAATCTTAATAGAGAGGACGGCTGGAAGATCAACAGCTGCTAGGTCCCAGCCCTGGCTTCCTAGTCGTGTTCTTCCCTTCCTCCTCTCCCATTTTTTATTGCTTGTTTTTGGTTTCTTATTTGTTAGGTTCTCCTTGTTATCCTTTAACCTTATCTCTTTTACCATAGTTCTTTGTTCCTCTTTGAATGTTTGTTTATATATATTCAAATAGTTTTTTTTTTAACAATTAAATAAAATGTAAATGTAAATTCTTATATTAAACTCTAAAATAACAATTCTAAGAGTAGAATTTTGTTTTTATTTTTTTTAATATAAAATTAATATATAAATTCTTCATTATATTAAACTTTAAAATAACAATTCTACAATAGGATTTTATTTTATTCTACTTTATTTATCTATATGTGTGTGGTGTATAATATATAATATATTATTTTTATTTTATTTATTATTTATTATTTTTAAAACAAATTAATAAATAAATAAGCAATTAAATTAATTAAATTATAAATTCTTATTATATTAAACTTAAATAACAATAGGAGTTTCTTCTTATTAAACTCTAAAATTAAAACAAATTTGAAATAGTTAATTTAACTTTAACTTATTTTAATTTTTAATTAAATTGCTCTCCTTTCCCTTGGTCCTGTCCTGGTAGCCGTTTCCAAGTCAAGATCAGTCGTTAGTTGGTCAATTAAGTCGTTGCCTTGTCAAATATAGTCATTGGAGGTCCTACTCTGACTATTTAACATGCATCCTAGATCTGATTCTTCAACTTGTCCTGACGATGAACCACACTGGTTGGTTCGAAACGTGTCGACAAATGTAAGATCATGTGATTTACGCTGAAGATTTTTCTCATAAACTTGATATGGATCACATAAGCCTCAACTCAACAATAGATAAGGTTGTAACTTGGTTTTGGGTGTGAGCTCTTCCTGACACCTAATCCGAAGAGATTTTCAGTGATATTGAATAAAACTTTTATGTCTTTGATATTAGTTTTGATTTGGCATTTAAGGCTTGATAAACATACTTAGTTGATTTAATTACACCATATTAATTTGTTTGAGGTTGAGAATATTGGTTTGGTTAGTATTATGATTGCAGAAAGCATTGTATGGTTTGAAGCAAGCTTTCCAGTCCTGGCATGCTCGTATTGACAATTACCTAGTGAAACATGGAAGATGTGTCGATTCAAACCTCTACATCAAAAGTGGTCCAAGTTATGCCTTTGATTTTGGTTTTATATGTTGACAAACTATTCTTGATAGATAATGAGTCTCTGATGATCAAAGTATGATGGATTTGGCCTCTGAAGTTTGTGATGAAATTTTGGCATGATGAATTACTTTTTGGGATTAGAAGTGTGAAAAGAAAAAAAAAATTGTAAAGTTATTTGGCATGATGGAATACAAATCCTTGGACACCTCAATGGAATTGAATTTTAAGAAGTTATGTAGAAATATTTTTGAACCTAAATAAGCAACCAACATCTGATTGGGGCATTGATTTTCTGGCTGAACACTTGTCAAGAGATACGTTTTTCATAAAAAAACCTAAATCAATTCATGATTGAGTCACTTCTTACACATTGGGTTTCTGCCAAGCACATTTTGAGATATTTGCATGGGATATTCATTCTTGGTCTAAGATATACTATAGGAGAAGTAAGATTGCATGGATACACTAATGTTGACTGGGTTGGAAAGCATTATTGATAGAAGAGCACATCTTGGTGTTGTTTTAGCTTGGGATCTGCCACAACATTTTGATGAGTAGGAAATAGAATTTTGTAGCGTTAAACCAACCAAGGTTGAGTACATTGTTTCTCTCATCGATAAATGTGGGGTAGTTTGATTGAGGAAGCTCTTTGTAGAGTTTTTTGAGTAGGTTTTGGATATGAGAGTGTTACGCAGTAATTTGTCACCATCGGCCACCGTCCTTGTCGCACCCCCACTGTCACACATTGGAGGACACATTTACGGACCTGTGACCAGTGACATAACTTGAAAACACTTGCATTGAGGCCTCCTGAGTATGAAGTTCAATAACCCTGAAGACACCTTTTGAAGATTAGCCTTGGAAAATGCCTTTTTCCCATTAGCGCGGGCCCACAGTGTATTACCCCGCGCCAATGGCTCAGTCCTTACAAAGAGGGCGCGCCCATAAGCGCTCTGTCCCAGAGCACGGCCCACGCCACAAAAATTAGGCATGATTTCCGGCCAGCGCATGCTAGAATGCTTTTTCCCTTGCGACTCACTCAGTTCCCTGAAGGAAAAAGCCTACAAAAGCATCCGGGTTTCGGTTTTTCTATCCAAGGCAATGGCTATTATGAGACATTACCAAAACTCAGAATGTGTCCACATACAATGTATATCTCCTCTCCCTTTATCTATAAAAGCCTGTCTCCCCATAATGAACGGGCTAGTTTTTTGGAGGCTAAAGCAAAAGAGCAAACAAGCTAGTGTGAGAGAGATACTTTTTGAGCTAAAGGTTGAAAGTAAGGTTATGCTGCCGGATTGTTGAGAGAGAAAGTGATTTTGCAAGACGTGTCGGACTAACTGCCCACCCAGCTAGAGGAGCTTTACAGTGTCAAGCCTTAAGTGGTTGTAATTTCTTCTCTCATTTCTATTTAATGCAAAGCGACTGTCATTATGGTTTCATTCATGTGTTACATCGGTGATATGTGAATTGTATCTTGCTTGACTGGTACATAGCTGTATGTTTTTGGGATTTTATGCTTGTTGTGGTTTATTCTTCACTTGTGCAGGTATCTATGTGCGAAAGCGACCGGCCAGAGCTAGAGGACAGGAGTGACACTTCTCCCACAACAAACAAGCGTTGGATCCCAGGTTGGTCTCCCAGATCGACTTTTTAAATTGTATAGTTAGGAACTTGCATGCAGCGTGATTGATTGTTGCTAGACCCCTGTGGGGCTAGTGGGATCCACCTCTGTCCGCAGAGGGGATTTACCTCCGCAACAAATTGGCGACTCCGCTGGGGAGTTGGTCTGTTGATTGTTTAAGCTATATTGTCTGACTTTGTAAATCAAGGACAGAGCCTGAAGAGCGGCCAGGCAGCCTTCGAAACACTTCCGCCATGCGGAAGTGAAGTAGATCAACGCCCCTTCAGTCTATCTCCGGGTGATTTACAAACTAGATGGTATAAGTCTTGCTTTGCATGTCTTTTTACTGTCATTGTCTGATCTGAACATTGTCTTCGCCTGCAATCCTTACTTTTTTTTCATTCACTGGCCCTGTGTGGTTCTTTTTCTTTTTTTTTTCCAAGCAAGCTCGCGCCAGCGCGCTTTTCCTCTGGACAGTCGTGCTACTGGGCGCGGTCTGTTTTCGTAGCACTCGCGCTACATTCTGGTTAGCGCGGGTTTCAGGCCCTCAGTCGCGCCTCTGTAATTTTTGCCTGTCAGTTCCCTGCCAGCGCACTTTTCCTCTGGACGATCGCGCTACTGGGCGCGATCTGTTTTCATACATCTCGCGCTACGTTCTGGTTAGCGTGGGTTTCAGGATCTCAGTCGCGCCTCTGTATTTTTTGCCTGTCAGTTCCCTGCCAGCGCACTTTTCCTATTGACAGTCGCGCTACTGGGCGCGATCTGCTTTCATACATCTCGCGCTATACTATTGTTAGCGCGAGTTACAGGCCCACAATCGCGCCACACTGGTCAGATCTGTTTAGAAGCCTGTTGGTCAACCTCTGTTGCTTGGATCTGGTTTTTGCCCTGTGTATGCCCCCTGTGGATCTGTTGGTCAGCTTACATGGTTGCATGAAAATCTCGTTTTTCTTTTGCCTTGTTAGGTTGTTGTGTTTTGTTTCAAAAACTGGCTATTAGTTTCTTTGAAAGCAATTTTCTGAAAATGAACATCTCTTGAAAGCTTTACGTGCATCATCATTTTTTTTTTTTTTTAAAAGAGAGAAAAGAAAAAGGTTTTATTTTTTTTATCATTCGCTCATGTTGTGGTAATTCTTTTTGTTTCAAAAAAAAAAAGAGTTTTTCCTTTCTTATCGATTAGCTGCATTAGAATTATTTGGACATCGTTTTGTTTACATGAACCTCTTCGCTCTCCTGTAGCTAG